>WURT03079859.1:0-13104 GCA_009936505.3 Holothuria glaberrima | reverse complement strand
GTCTAATCGGTCCCCCAAAATGTTTTTCTAGGGTGTTAAATTCGTAGGGTAACCTTCTCCGCCGGGATTCCCCTTGAATTAGTGGTGTGCTACCTGAACAATCCTGTCAAGTTTGAAAAGATTTCAACATAATCACAAGGAGTTGAATACTTTTGCGTGATTTCACTTTTTGACCTCTCACAACCCCAAATGACCTTTGACCTACTTTCTGTTACCACATTTCTACTTACCAACTTTGAAAAGGAACGGTCAAAGAACCAGCAGACAGCAGCCTTTTAACCAATGTGCACGGACAGACAGACAGACAGACAGACAGACAGACAGACAGACAGAGGCATTGTCATCACAATTGCTCAACTTGTTGAGCTAAGAAGGGGGAGAGACCGTCGAAACACGGGACATTTATTAACAGCACAAAATGTGATTTATTGATTCAATTTTTGTACTTTCAATGGAACGTTCAGCTTCTTCATTGTGACTGGGACAGAGTTTAAGATGTGAGGATGTTCAAGGGAACCAAGAGGTAAGAGTGGCGAACGAGAGAAGCGAAAAGGCAATCAGCCGCTAGTAAATTTGCACCAACATATTTGTAATGTTTGTAAAAAAAGTTACTACACCATGATGAACCATGCATAAAATCTTACGGGTTGATCAGAAAATGCAAGAATACTGATTGTTGAACAATTTTATCCTTACCTCCACCCATTCATATGAACCAATCAGGGCGTATTCTTCCGAGCCCCAACTGCCGAATATGATCGTTCTTCTTGGCCTCCAACCTGTACAATAGACAAAATATTGGATCCGAATTTGAAAGGAAACAATATTCACTGCAATGTATTGCATTTTCGGTCGACATGGAGGTACCATGAGGTACAATGTGGTTGACCCCAACCCCCACCCCAATAAAGGGGGTGAAGAAAGTTTTCAAGAAAATTTGTGCAACGTGTCTGTATGTGAAATAACAACTTGCATTTAATGGAAACTTTACCAGGTTTCCTTCAACACAATCGTATTCTTTGTCAATGGAACGCAGTCGACTTTCTTTGCAAACTGTGTGACAAACTGTTTCAACGGTGTAGGAGGGACCAAACATTTTCATGCCACAATAGGTGTTTACTAAAGGGTGAACAACGGTCGTTAAAAATTTAGCGAAGTCATCGGGACGACTACGATAATGATCATAATGATAATAATAAATATGATAATAATAATAATCAAGGTAATAATAATAACGACGATGACTTAGATGACCACAATACTGATCATGATGATATGAACCTACCTGTCTTTTTGAGTTCTCCAAATGCTCTCGCTATTTCCAGTACTGCTGCTGTGCCACTCGATGGGTCGATAGCACCAAACGCCCATGCGTCAATATGATTACCCATAATGACGTAACGATCTGAAAGTTGTAATTTATTACAAACATAGTCAGTTTATTAATATTTGATTTGTATGTAAACTTTCGTAGCCAGGTGAGCTTATTATTAGAAATATAACGAACCTCATTCGAAGCATAGGCGTACGGGCGGGGGCAGGGGGGCAGACTGCCCCCAAAAAATTTTCTGAGGGCAAAAATTCGGGCAAAAAATTGACCGAAATTCGGGCACAGAATAGGTGAAATCTCGGTAGAGGTGAAGAAAAGTGAAAAGATTGCCCAAATTTCTACTGAGTTTCCGAAATTTTGATCGAATTCCCGAAAAAAGTGCAAAAATTTTCGCGCGTTTCGCGCGTGTAGTTATTTGCCAGTATCACCTCTATCAGACTTTCGAAAAGGCTCTGACATGCACAGTCTTAATCACTTCCATATAAAAATTCCATAAGATATGAGTAATGGTATATGTAGTAGTATAACAATTAACTGTTCACTTACTTCGCGCAGTGTGGTTCTGATTTACCCCAAGAACTGAGTAAAAAATTCACTTAAACAAGCAAGATGAACAGATTTCCTAAAAAGTAGAAATTATTGGAAATATATCTAACTCAAATTTAGCAATAAATGTAGCACCATTTTGCATCCATCCCACCTTACGTGAGCAAACATTTTCCAATTTTCCAATTTTCCTTAGGCCCCTCCCCCAGGACGGCGATTCGCATATGGTGAAAATCTCCCCGTCTTTGGAGATGCATCCACGTACTTGACTTGGGGCAACTTTTTTAAGATTTTCTGCCCCCCAAATTGGAAGACTCCCGTACGCCTATGATTCGAAGAATATCTGTTTCTCATCAACAGCTATAGCTGTTTTGGTTTCATAACTAATTGCTGTTCTTCATTTCAAACCAGAAAGCCCAAAGGATTAGTGATTCCTTGCGGAAAGAGAAAGATTTGTCGCTCGAGGTCCTATACTGTAAAGTTGTCCTTCTTGTTTTGCTTCATGTTTTGCTATGTTATCACGATTTTACCTCCTGGTGACCCCACATGAATATTGACCACAAGCAATGGAAATCGATTAAATAATTTGGGTCATCCACGTGCTACGCACAAGATGCCTCACAGGTACATACAATATTTTCACAGTTTGACCTTTTCTGACCTCGCATGACGTTTGATGGCTACCAAGAACAATTGAAAGATTAAACATATAGAGGGCATTCACATGTTGGATATTTCATCCATCCATCCATCCATCCCTCCGTCCGTCCGTCCGTCCGCCCGTCCATCCATTCATCTATTTATTCAACCATCCATCCATCTATCCATCCATCCATCCATCCATCCATTCATCCATCCATCCATCCATCCATCCATTTATCCATCCATCTAAAAGTCCAAGAATTTTTTGGTTTTAGAACGGTGGTGACATCGAAGGACTTCTGTCCTCCACAAAATCAAACAGGTTTTTCCTCTAAATATGTGAAATCTCTACCTCAAGTGTGATAAGAAACAGCAGACTAAAACTGAATAACAAAAACTGAAGAAATTAGAGCTTCAGTGGGATTTGAGATGCCAAAATGGAAAACCGCGCGTTTTTCCACTTAGTCCAGTAAAAATATGGATGAATCTAGAACAAATTGCAACAGAGGGTTTTGTGGGTTTGGATGATTATTATGACCCCACTGAATACTATATCCAAAATCCGACAAAATCTGACACCAGGAAATGGCTTAATTTGCATAAATTCAAAATGGCCGCCCTTGACAACTTTAACGCCCAATATATCAAAATGGATCAAAGTTTCACCTAATTTTTTAGCTTATTTTTAGTGGACTAACTACATCATCAATTAACACGTTAACTGAAGGTTTTATCTAATGACCTTATAGTTACAACATTCTTCTCACAAGTCTAGTAGGTAATGAAATCGCAATAAACAATATTTTCACTAGATTTATACTTATGTTCTGCATAAACATTACCCTACTTAGAATAATAAAAGCTTTCAGCCCTTCCCTTTTTCTTGAGATATCGTTTTTCAAGAGTAGTTAAGAACCATATTGTGTTTCAAGAGTATTTAAGAACAATTAAAGTTCCACGTAATTTTACTTCTAACGATTTCAGATACACGTGGACCTCTACCAAAGTGGATAGGGGGTAAAAAATACACATACGCACACCCGTGCTTACGACACCTGTACACAAATGCACCTACTCACATATATACACTCGTCAACTACTTTGCACAGAATTCTTTCGCCTTCGGGAAGGAATCAAAAAGAGTACTCAAGTATTAGAATTGAACTTGGAATGCTTGTATCACAAAATTTTGATGACGATTTCGCCATGATACTTTGATCTATCGGACTATTGTTGCACTCCCGTTATTAAATGAGATCAGTATAGATTTGACTATGACAGTGGAATTAGAGCTTTCACTGAACTTTGAGACTGTGATTACCGATGCTGTGGCAAGGTGGATAAAGGTGGTGGCATTTAAAGCGATGAAGCTTCGCAACCGAGAGGTTAGGGGTTCGATCCCGGTCGGCTCAAGTAAGGTGGGGTTTTTTCGGTTTCCCCATCTAAAGTGGTCTTTCTAAAGAAACCAAACTAGGTGTAAATTGTTGAGTTGGTTACCCACCCGAAGTTGTAATCCATAAAGCACTCCTAATTGGAAGCGCAGGCTAGGTCCGATGGAAAGATTAAACATTAAAAGAAGAGTCATTACCAGGCTCAAGGCTACCCCGAATCGTACCGATAACAGTCCACGTATCGGCCTTTTCGTTATGTGTAGATATCCTCATTCTCACTTTGCTAAAAGTGTTAAAATAGCAAAAGATCAGAAGATTATTTTTAGCAATCAATAAGAAAATTAAGAAAACATGTTCTTATGCAGGAGGGTCTTTTAAACGGAGGAAAAATCTTATATAATAACCTTTAAATTATGCAGTTTTGTTCTTCTTTCTATGTTGAATTCACTGTAAACTAAACTAAATAAACTAGACTAAACTAAATAATTTTGATTTTATATTCTTACAACAAATATAATAAATACGCAAAAGCATACTTGTTTTCATTAGGGTTTGCAAACCCTGGTCCATATCTGTAAGTCACATTCATGGCTCCTTTCCAGTCCCGTCTTACTTCTTCACCATCCATTAATCTGTAGTCAATGTTAAAGAGCAATTAAATACTTGAAGACTTAAATACATTAAGTGACTTATCATCTCGTAGAAGCCAAGATTTCCGCAAATCATCATTTTAAGTGTATTGCTCTCAGAAAGAGAAACACATGTTTAGTGAACTTCTGAACAGGTTCTGCAAATGTCACCCATCAAAATTACGATTTAGTAAATACTCAGAAATATACTACCACATGCAGTATATTGCATTTGCTTTTAAAGGGCATGTACACAGATGGCCCATAGTATAATAAAATATATGTTTGTGATCAATCTTCCCCTTTCAACACCATGTCACAGTGGAAGAACGAGACACTCTACCTTTCGCTCAAAGAATGACAAGTACATTTAGTTTATGAGACGTTCGTGTTTGTTTGTTGGCATTCACAGTAAACAAAAACCCTAAACCGTATATAAGTTACATCACGCAGCTACATAATTTTCTCATACAACATTTTTTAAGAACATGGAAAGCCCTTTCTAATCTTCTAGACGTCCGAATGTAAGACAGAAAAGATTCACAAAAACAATCACAGTTTTAGTTTTTCTGAGTTAAAATTTTTAGGTTGACAAGGGATGTATATTGTTCGTACTTTAAAAATTCGATGGCATCTTTTGATGGTATTGGATGGATTGGAATTGTTGGTAGAATCGATGTTTTTTCTTCGGAATATCTGTAGGCACTATCTGTCGAAAGATGAAATAAAATTAACTATGGAGGAACACAAAGAATGGAGCAAAATGTAACGAACGATCACAGTTACTTTAATTAACAAGAATAGATTTTGCAGTAGATTAAAAAAAACCTTGCTTACTCACCATTCTTAATTACACGAACGATGTTTTCAAAGGTTGAGGTATGGTTTTATTAAATAGGACAAATATTAAATCTGAAAGTGTCGACAGACAGAAAATCTGCAGGTTTTGAAATTCGTTTTGGAAAAGTGGCGTAACAGGATTTTGTTTCACTTACTTAAATCATTTTCAAGACTTCGTAAACGGTTCCCTTTCACTTTTGGCTTCACTTTCTAAGGTCGAACTATTATCCGACTGTCTTTGTACGTCACTTTTGTTGATATCGAAATAGTCTAAAATTTCAGGGCTGTAGCCTGGGTGAAATATCTTGGGGCAGTTCATAACACTATCTAAGCGGAGTACGAAGTAGTGTGCCTATGTATAGAACGTTGACACCCTGGTAGACCCCTTACTTTGTTACCCGTGCATGCATGCCATACTGGGGAAGGTTATAAGGGAGAAGGTAACATTAATTTAAGGTGGAAGGCAGGAGGAAGATGATTTCTTCATCCGTCGGAAGAAGTAAGCCAAATGAAGAAAGAACTGAAAATGTGGATCCGAAAAGGTGGGAAAAAAGGAATCCCTACATACGATTTTCTAGGGTATAAGGGCCTTCAAATTAAAATAAAGGCAGTGAAATTTGCAGCATTTCAATATTTTTCTAAGGTACCCAAACTTTCATTTACGATTTGGATATCTCGGAGGGGGGGGGCACTGTCTCTTGCCTCCCATAGACTACGTCCTTGAATGTTAACACATTTGTCGAAAGTGAAAACTATCACATACCAACTGATGGATAACCTGGAGTAAGTGGGTCCCCTGTGAGCCCTCCAATGCAGCTTCCTCTTTGAGTCCCTGTAGGCGGGAGGAATTTACCATCCGGATAAACTGGTTCGCCAATCACAGTATAGTCAGCTGGATCTGAAAAGAGTATTATACCCTTGGCTCCAAATTCGGCTGCATATTTTGCCTGAAACCAAGGAAGGATCATGTGATTATGTCTAAAGCAAAGAGGTCAAGCTTCACCTGTCAAAACTATGTTGTGGTTTTTAGACAATTATACAATTAAAAATTAAAATAACAAAGTATATCGGGTAACAACAATGTTACTGGGACAAAATAAAAGAAGACATCCCAGATTTACAATTACAGTTGCACATTTTCAGTGACTTTCCATCGTAATAATACTTTGATTTAACGACTGGCAATATGAAAACTAACCTTTAAGACAAAGCTTAAATATGTCCACAACATGTGACGGGATACTAGGTGCAGCTTCAGGGGCACAGCAAATGGCAGATTTGTTTCCAGAATTTTGGCATTTAGGGCTACTTCTGCTAAAAGTAACAACCAACCTTACTGCTCGTCCTATCCCCGTTCTATTCAGGAAACAGCAGTGGATAACAACACTAGGTACGGTATAGACGGCTAAACAAGCAACTTACACTGACATCAGATTAAGTGGTTCACAGATATTGTCATATTCAAAACGAAAAAGAAGAGTATAGAGAGAGTAGAAGTAATGCCATGGAGCCCCATGGTAATGCGTACCTTATCACCACGGAACAGTTTTCCATATCGAGCGATGACAATTTTGTCCGTTAGATTTATACCTTTATCTCTCTCCAGGTGGAAGAAATCGTCCACTCTCCCATAGTTGGCATAAACAAGTTCTCCCTTTTAAAGAGAAAGGTCAAATCAATTTTCAAAAGCCATTGAACATAATCTAAAGAAAATTGTTGTAGATGATTGAATTACGGAAAAGACTAAATGATATTATACCAGACACCTTTCATATGGGGGTAGCTTACACATAAGAAAACTTAAACGAGGTTTCATAAGTCTTGAAATGGACCAGTTTAGTGTGTATGTGAAAGAGAAAATAATTGAATTGATAATGTGAGGGTTATATCTTGTTTTTCAATGGATATTAGATTGAAAATGAAGCCGTAGTAAAAATGGGGGCAGGGCATCATTCCCTCGAGAAATTTCAGCATCTCGAAATTTATGAGAAAAAAACTAATTAATATGATTCAACGTGCTCGTCCCCACGGTGCAACATCGAGAGTTGTTTAAAATAGTAATACAAGCACTTCGATCAAAATTTTTGAAATGATTTCCAAGGAAAGTCCTTAGGCAAGTCTCACATTTTCGATAAATTAATGGCAAGTCTCCAATTAAGTGGCAATTCTTACATTATGCAATTGTTTCCGATTTTCTGATTCTAGTCCTCCACACTTCATAAAATCTTAATGAAAGAATCCTCAATTCAAAACCAAACATTGATCATTTTCAACAGCCTTAACTTGGACAAATTCAGTTGGCCCAATTTCAATTAGTATCCCGATTAATTCATGCCCCTTCTGAATTATGTGACAACATTTTCCAACAGAAATCTTAAATTCAAACAGAATAACTCCTTGAATTGCAATCATATGTAATTCATATCTTTTGAAAACATTGGCACACGAGGAAAGTTGGGGCTAGGGCTTCAGCCCATCCATTTGAAAAGCAAATTTGTAAATTTTTCCTGCAAACGGCTTAAAATATCTGCCAGAAGTGCTTCAACTCCCTCCCCACCAAACGAACATACGTACACTTGAAAACGATCAGGTCTATTTATACTGAAACATAATGAACATT
Organism: Holothuria glaberrima; assembly: GCA_009936505.3. Classification (NCBI taxonomy): domain Eukaryota; kingdom Metazoa; phylum Echinodermata; class Holothuroidea; order Aspidochirotida; family Holothuriidae; genus Holothuria; species Holothuria glaberrima. The sequence continues at coordinate 5,106 of WURT03079859.1, read as the reverse complement.
ATAAAAATTAGTATGTAATATTTTAGCTGATGTTTCAAGTTAAGACTTAAAGGGGCTCATTGAGTTGAAATCGAATATTTTTGTGACGAGTTTGAAGATAATTATTGAATGATAAATGTTCTAATTAGCCCCAGGAGCCATTTATAACTTTCTATAGTTACCGAAAACGTGAAAAAATGTAGTTTTATGGCCTTAAAAGCTCATAATCCAAGCCCTTGATAGACCAGCCACTGTGGAAAATACATAATGTTTTTTACTGGAACCTTGATCACAACAGTTGTTCGTAAGAGGAGTTGAGAACCTCTCAATGAAGTTGGTATAAGCTTCATTCATTGGTTGTATTTGAACAACTGGTTGCTGGTCACAAATTTGAAATAAATGATGCTAATCATTAATTACCCAGTTACTGCAGTTGCAGTTGTGTGTAAGATGTTCGAAATCTCTTAGTTTGACCAGTAACTATCAAGATGCGAGTAAAACTCAACAGGTGTGAAAGAGAATCACGAAATTTATGAAATTCAATAACGCCCTTTAAGTGACTTCTTATTGGACTTATCTGTCCTTTGAAAGTCTCCTGTACTAACCTCTACAGTTCCAGTAGCCGAGTAAGCATTGAAAGGTGGAAGGACGTCCTTCCCTACAGCTGTTTCGTCCAGGGGTGGCTCATCAATTTGAGACTGGTATTCGACCTTGTACCCATCAGGTTCTCCTACATCCGGTACTAGTCGTTGGATCTATTGAATTAGATCAAATGAGAAATACTTTCCTTTGATTTATTGAACACCCAGATCAACTAATCCTAGGATTTATTTGCCATTTGCTTTGGTCCATACACCTTCACATTACTGATAAACACGCAAACCAAAGTCAGGACATGTCCCTCATTAAAAATTGGTTTGACTAAGCATTTGCTACAATTTGTCTAGGCAAGACTGTCAGAGTAGTGTACTTTACTGTAAGCTTGTTGTATCAGTACGTGTACATTGAACACAGTAAGCCTCAACCAGTTCACTTCAGTACCTTGGCAGAACAAATTGAACAAGAAGGCAATCCATGCAGGTGGAAACCTAATTTCTGTACCCTCTGCATATCTCATGGATAATAAATTTCCCAACATACTGAAACGTAAATAATGACGACAGACCAATTTTAGGCCACTTCAACTTTGACCTCTGACCTCCTACCAATATTGACCTGTGATCTCGACCCTCAGCAATCTAAAAGCCTACTTCTAAAGTTTGTTTCATCATTCTCTACATATGTAAAATGATCATTATCAAATATTGATATGTCTGTAATGGCTAAAACATAGGCGTAGGAAGCGGTGGAGGGCTGGGGGCTAAATCCCCCAGTAAAAATGTGGGGCGGAACTATGCTTTCGCCCCCAAAATCTAAGGACGAAAATCCTTTATTCGTCTCTTCTGTAAGAAATGTCATAAATTTGCTGTAATTTACCTTAGAATTTGTCCAAAATGATGCACCAAATTGCATCTAAGGACCTTCAAATATCCAAACCCCCTCCCTCAGACCCCTCCTCCAGGACTACTATCCGAAACAAGGTTCAGCCCCCAGTCTCGAACAGCTTCCTACGCCTATGTGCTTAAACCCAATTTTTTTACCATTGACCTGATTGCCTACAACTTTTCAAAGACTACCTGACTGGACTCATCTCTTCTAGGAGCTTTTAAAGTATTTTACGATTCAAGCTCTGTATAACTAACTGATATACTATGATTATCACTTCTGACCTTTGCACTACGTCAACACTTACCCATGTACAAGTTTTAATGGTCCTACCAAGCAAGTGTAAAGTTGATTAGACTTTTGATTTAGGAGGAGTTTGCGATACCCTTCTTAGCATAGAAGCACGCAATCTACGTAGACAACCAGGCATTTCAACCCTCATACATTCTAACACTCACACATCTTCACATTTTTAATGTTAGGTAAAGTAGTTTATTTCATCTCCCTAAAGACGAAAAACTGGCTACAAAAATTGAATAAAATTTTCGGACTGTCCATACCATTACTTTTTCACGTTTGAAATGGAACATTTTAGAACTCTTTGTCTAGTGACCAAGAATGCTCTAGTTTAGACACTCAATGAAAGACATTTTCACTCTCTAATTGGGGTAAAGGTTACTTCAATGAACTTACTGGTTTGGCGTATGGTCATTGCCATTTAAAATTGTTGGTAGAGTTTTTCTCTCTTGAAAAATGCCTTTAATAGTCCTATTCTTCTGTATATAACAAAATGGGGATGTTCAAAGAAGGACCTCTAAAGCAAACATACTGCCAAAAAGAGTTAATTTTGAAGAATGTGCCAGTACATCTAAGTTGATTGTCAATCCTTTGGGGGTGGGGGATTCGACCCTTTGTATCTCAAATGTTGGTTTGGGCTCCTGTCCTTACTTAAAGTGCTATTTCTTTTATTCTCTTTGGTTAGCTGAAAAAAGGGAATGCAAAGTTAGTATTGTATGTAGAAGCTCCAAACACCTTTTTGACAGACCTTTTAACATTGCACTGTATTAAACTCCAGTAGAGTGGCAATTTCCTCCTTAAAATAGGCAAGAAGCCCCCCGTATTGCCAATCCCACATATTGGTCCAGTGTCTACTAGGCACATGTACCCGTTATAGCTGTATGATGAATCTACCATACCCAAAAAGTCACAACAAGTCAAGTATTTCTCAACACTCAAAACATGCTCTCAGGGACAGGGTTTCTAGTGTAGACGACAGGCTATGTAAATCGAGAAATATTATGTACAGCGAGAAATAGTGAACGAAAGGATGATGTAACTCAATCTACCAGGGCGCCCATACGGCTGTCCTTTGATAGATGGAAAGGACCGTGACCGACACAGGCTACCATTTACAGTACTACCATACATGCAAACTAACCACGTTCTCTTCTCCAGGGACCTCGGACGGATAGGACAATAAAACATTGTAGGTGAATATTTCAGCTTCGTCAAACCCGTACTCCAAATACTGATCCCTCACCCACTCGGCAATTTCATGCTGCCGGGATCTTCCGGCTACGTGGGGCTCAGAAGACAAATATCTATGACGAAAGGGAAAATAGTGATCAATATGGGGTGGTATCAAAGACGGTTCTGAAGGAGTATACGAAACATGGAAACATGAACATGAAGCAGTTTAAAATTTTCTCGCACTTCAGATGAAATTTTACAGTACGGCAACTACTTAAAGTTTGTGGCGTTCCCACATTGACTAAAAATTATTGGTGCGTATTGCGTTTGTGGCAAAGAAAATTTTCATACCTTTTGAAGCCATAATTAATAGAAGATGTTGGGCAATATAACTTTATTTGCAAGGAATAAAATTCTGATATAAATCCGATGATTAATTTGTTGACCATTACTGAAAGTTTTCAAATAATTTTCATAACGCTTGTTATGCCCATTGCTATGGAATGAGACCCAATGTGTTTTCTGTCTGTGCTTGACTGATACAAGTAAGCACAGTGCACCCCTGGGAAACACGACGATTAACCTATGACTATGTCGTCGCCTTGTTTTGCTTGAAGGATAAACAGTTGGAAAACATGTTTACACTCAGAACCACCTTAGCAATCAGATTCGACTCACGACTGCTGAAGGGGTTTGTGATTTTACCGATACGCGAATGGGTTGAAAGTTCAAGCTTTTTATGTGTTCAAAACTGGCAATAATAAAAGAACGAAATACTGCCTACAGCATATAAATGATACTATAAATATTATTGTAAAGCTTATCAGGCTTAAGAAGAAATTGTAACCAGGGGGTACTTATTTAAGAGCTACTGTATATCTCATCAGATAAGGCTGGTAGGCTCAAAGAACAGGTTGTATTGTAGCTTATTCATGGATAGTACCACTTCAGTCTGTCTAGTCTTCAATTCATATTGTGCATATTCCTGAAAAAGGATACTATACCAAAATACGCTGCCGTGAACTCCCTTTTGAACACAACTGTTCATCACATCACATCAGGTTCGATGTTGTTGGCCATAGGCCTTTTCATCGCCCAGGTGGTGGCCAATACTGCTGGCTATAAGTAAATGTCCCTGTAGTTATAAAGTCTGGGCAAATTGGCCCAGAAACTGTCAAGTCTTGCTTTAAAACAAGCTAAAGCTAGTGCCTGTACAACATTAGAAGGCAAGGAATTCCAACGGTCTATTGTACGATGAGTAAAAAAAACTCTGACGTAATTTTGTACACAATCTGCCTCGTGGAGAGTCTCATGGTCATTTTCGGTGTAGTTTCTTTGCCACTTGACCACACATAATGTGTGTGGTCAAGAGGCAAGGAAACTATAAAGTAAATACCGTAATTCTCTACATGAAAATAAACTAGATTAATGACACTTGCCCAATTATATATTTCAAGGGACAATGTTCGTTTCCGTCAGTAATATGGCCATTCTTCACAAAATTCTTATTTCAATACCCAGATCTTAATACCTAGATCAACTAATATCAGTGATGCGTTGTCAAAATGACAATGAGAAGACTTCCCCCTTACGTTGAACTCGTAAACTTTTAGTTGCCAGCCGTCTTGCAAATATGTGAAATTTTAACCTTTCGTCGATATTCGTCCACTTAATATCACTTCCTTTAAAGTCAGCTAAGAATTTCTTTACAACTTGCTTTTTGAATATATTTCTTAATGATGGAAAATCTGCTAAAAGCCAAGATAAATCTGTAGGCTTGAGCAATGTCTCCATCAGATGACGTTGTAAAATCGCGAAGGCACAATTGAAGTACATTATTAAAACGTTTTTGCGAGTCGTTTTACTAAAAATCCTTATTAAAGTTTTATGTCATTTCATTTATTTTGTCTATAACTATAACCTGCCTGCCTGCCTGCCTGCCTGCCTGCCTACCTACCTAATTATTCAAAAGGAGCTTCCTGTGTACAGAATTGTGCCTCGGAACAGAAAATAGTTCATTACTACTTGCAAGGTTTATAGGCCGGTATGAAAACATTCTGACAATGTTACGAAAACACAAGGCGAGTTTGGTCAGTAAGGCCTGTATACACGAGCAACATTTGTAAAACATTCTCAAAACACTTCACTTGCAACAAACCTAAAACACGCTTG
>WURT03079837.1:0-13105 GCA_009936505.3 Holothuria glaberrima | reverse complement strand
CATCCATCCATCCATCCATCCATCCATCCATCCATCCATCCATCCATCCATCCATCCATCCATCCATCTATCTATCTCTCTCTCTATATATATATATATATACTGGCAGTCATTGAATATATGTTCGCGTAGTTTTCATGACTAAATCTTAAAACTTCCATGGCTAAAACTGAAACTGCGTCAAAGAGTAATATTATCCTTACTATCTGCAGTATGATAACCGCATCCGACAGCAACCGACATTAACCGTAACTAATCAAGCTCTTCAATCCTCACAGTGTATGTTTATGAATCGCTCTACAGTCTTAGTAGATCTTCTTTCCGCTAAAGTCAGTTTTTCCCCGTTGAGTGAATCCAACCTGTCTAACACAACTTACGCGAAGGTATGCTCTTTTTCATATCAAGGTCAAACGTGCATAAGTACATAAATTAAGTATAACGGCTATTCTTTTTCAGTAAAAAATATTTTGACAAACAAATGACGAAATTAAGTGTGTCAAGTTGAAAAATTATTTTTTCTGAGAGTTGTAACTTTAAGGATTTTTATGTTGCAATAAATGACAGAAAAGAAAAGTTGATAGGTAGAAGAAAGTGCATTTTAACTCACCTGTAATGTTTCACTGGTATGAATAATGTCAGGATGAAGCCCGGTTAAAGTAATTAACCTGTTGAAGTAAATGTGACACAGTCCCATTCAGAAACAAAGGTACAGGAGTGGCACCAGATGGGGACAGAAGCCAGGCGCGTAGCCAAGGGGTCGGGAGTGTGAGCTCCCATGGCCCAAGCATAAAAAATAATGGCAAAAAACACCAGTGTCTCTGGGAAATATGCTTACATGGTAAAATTTATTACGTTTGAGGCACAATCATTGAACGGTGATGCATCTGGAGACATAGAAAACCGGTTTTTCTCACCCCTCCTCTCAGACCCCTCCCTCATATCACACTCCAACAGCTCCCCATGACACACTCCTTGCTGTGTGCCGAACAGGATCCCATGGTCCCCTTCCGGGAAGGCTAGCCAAGTACGCCATCCCGGACTGCGACGAATCACATCGATGCATGATTTTGATCTCAAGGAAGGCATATTCTTTACCCACACTTTCTTCAATAAAAATCAAATATTTTCACATTTTCGTCAAAAAGGTTGAAAATTTTTGAATAATCCTAAATAAAAACTCTTTTCTGTCTTTTAGTGATACCCGAAAATTTTCAGTGGGCCCCTTTGGAGTCTTGCTGGCCATTCTTCCAGCAACCTGTCGCCTTTGTTGGGGCTTCAGGTTACTGCCACTGCCCCTTATGTCCGAAACGAAATATGAATGGCTTAAAAACTTTTGAATACCGTGAGTCAATTGCATAAACCTCCGGCTTTGCAAAGTGGGCTCCTGAGGCTGGAAGTCGCCATACAGCCATTGTCTCTACCTGAGAAATGGAAATTATCGAGTTCTATACCTTCGTCACGTCATACATTGCATGCATATATTCAGTAGTATCAATTCAAATTGGAGGGGAAAGGGCAAAACATGAAAAATACGTAGTGTGGAAGCGTATGTGGTTTTTGTCCACAGCCTTCCAAAATTATGATGACGCCAGATAACGCACATGCATGTACTTTATGGTTCGTGGCGTGGTACCAGTGATCAAAGACAATTTACGGCAGAATGTCGGCATTGCATGTACCTGCCCAGCTATTTCGTTTCGTTTGGCAAGTAATTGTACTAAAATGGGATTAAACGGCTATACCCAGTAGTTTGTGTACCTTGATAGTGGTTAAATGGTGGTGAAGAGTCATACCCTTAATAAAAACATCATCACAATGCATACTTTTTGAAATGCTGCACCTATTTTCAGAAATTGCTATACAACTGTTAGGCTTATGATTTATATTGTATGAGGGAGGAAAACTGCTCTCTGCTGAGAGAGGGCGTCCTCTAAGGCTTCTCCCCCTCCTCCAGGCACATCAGTAATGATTTATGTTCAAAAAGGAGTTTGCGAAATATTGTAAAATAGTTACGCTGATAAACAGGTAAAAATTATCTACTGGCAATCTTATGTCTGCCCTACCTGGTAGCGATGTGCCTATTCCGGTCGTAAGAAGAATGGTCTAGCCAGGCTTGTTGGCTCACTCGAGATCTTCCTCTTTTCATTTCCAAAAGATCTACCGAATCTGTCATATTCCGTTCATACTTATCTGTCCATTCTTTAACACTGGTTACCCATGACGTTATATCTCGAAACTCTAGATTATCAATATATCCATTGGAATCTACATCTATGAATTTCTTTATTAGGTACTGGAACACATCCAAAGGGAGTGACGTCACACCCTTAATGATACTAAGGGCATTGGCGGCTTCAGTAATGTTGAGAACCTTGTCGTTATCGCCATCAAACTTTATAAAAGTGTCATTGTTGTAGTAAGGATCTACAACCTTATTAATCGACTCGTTGAAAGGTCTCTTTAAAATGGTTTTACTTGATTTAAGTCCTACCGCCAAGGCGCAGTTCTTGATTTCGTCACACTCCTCTGACGTCAGAAAATTGTGAATAACTAATTATAAAAACAAAGCAAAAAAATTTTGAGAATGCTTCAGCTGTTCGAAGAATAGATTTTGTTACACTAATGGACTGTCGAATTGCCAATATATTTTGAACGATCAAATTCATGTGTAAGTTAAATGTTTACATGTACATGCAATAACTGGGAACTTAACAGACATGACTTTTAATAAAAAGAAAACAATTAAAGGAAGAATTTAAGCAAACGTTTACTTTTGATATGTAAAAGAAGAACATGTTACAAGAATTGTGAAAGTCTTCAACTTCTCCTTGTTTTAGGTTCTCGAGTTACTGACAGATAAAATTACCATGATTGTTATCTAAAGCGAGCTTGAAGCACGCTGGAGATATGCCATCTCCTCACATTGATGAACTATGCTTAGTTATCTTAATTTTTCAATTGATTGCTTTAAGGATAGGGAGTCTTTAACCAGAGAAATGTAAAGTTTATTAAATTTCCATACCACTCGTGTGCATTCATATTTTGAATACATTGTATTGTGGAGTAGAAAATTAGGTTTTAAGTTTACAGAAGGAACTTTATTAAATACAAGACTGTCATGTCAACTGTGATAGCTTCATGTTCACTTTGTGTTGAAATCTGAAAATTTCACATTCTCGTTCCTCGAAAACTACTTGCAAGAACTGAGTGCAAATTTTATAAAAATGCTTGCGTTTAGATCCTCTTTAACATATCAAATCTAAATTTTCGCTTAAACCCTTTTTAATGGTTGTGTATAATTATGTATTCACAAGTCTCCACGAAAAGTTACAAAGGAAAGTTTTTTACATTTATGAAAGTGTTTTAGTTTGCTTACACGTGTCCCACACGAGCAATTTGCCTGCAGGAAAGCTTGTAGATGGCACGTTTAGACTTTTGGTGATTATTTCAGTATGTTTACAGTTAAGATGGATGTCGTACAGCTACAGTATAGTGATCTATACTTACAAAATATTGGAGGCTTCATCGCTACCGTTTCTACATCGAAAATCCTTCCTGGTTCAAGTTCCATTTGCCGTATGAAACCTACCTATTAAACAACCGTGGAAACAAAAATGTGCCGTGAGATCTAGGTAAGGCTTCATAAGTTTATGTATACGGGAACGACAAATGCTGCTTTGCATACGGGACCACCTCCTGTAGCCGCGACGAAGGGGGAACATTCTGGCCCCAAGTTTCGATTATATCCCCTACGAATTTGCTGTGGAATTTCATACTCATGGGTTTTGGCCATAGATTCATGCAATTTCAGCTCCAAGCGTATGTTCGGCGTAAAAGCATGAGTAAGTTATTTAGTTTCCGGTGGTCAATTTTGAGCCGCTGATTTCATAGCTAGGAGCGGGGGGGGGGAGGGGTTGTTGGGACAAGAGCATAATATTATGTTTCCAGAAGTGCCAATTCCAAACAAGAAAGGGGGACATAAAAGAGTGTGGGAATATATGTGGATTTTGTCTTCATCCTTCCACAACAGGGGATAGCCCCCAGTCCTGTTGATGTTCATATATGTTTCCCCTGAATGGTTGAACAACGAAATAAACAGACAAAAGGTAAGCATGTGTGAAGAAAAGATCTCCAAAATTCCATTTACGAGAAACATAACTGGATTGACACATCTGGTTGGTTTAACATGAAAAAGACTATGGATTTAGTATTGCAAGCGACAGTTCCACCAAAATTTTGAAAGTCCGAGCTAGGAGGCGGGAAAGCAGAAATTGAGGAGGGACAAAAAAGGTATGTGGTCATCGCTCCTGTATACAGTTGCACAGAAGCGGACTGTAGGGCAAGTGGGAGTAAAGACCTTGACTGGGGAGACTGGGTAGATTTCCCCATGCCTCCCCCTTCGTGGCTCCATTGATTGTAATTAGTTGCCATGCAGTTCATAGTACTTTAGTTCGACGATTTGGTTTTAGTTCAGCCCTCTTTCAGAGCTGGAACTTCTTGCCCTTTGGCCCAAATTCCCAGGCCCATGCCGGGAGTCCAATTAGTAATTTCGAGACGTCTGAAAAGTTCTGTTCGTGACACTACCCTATGCTGTGTGCCTTAATTGCCCGAGATTGTGATGACTCTTATATTAATATTCATTTTCTCAACGCCCCCCCCCGGACATGTGTCAGCTATAGCGTGTTTCATATTCTTTGAATTCCACGAGCTCTTCAACTTTTTCGAGAACGTCTCGAGAGCAAGTGCACACTGTTTGAGACTGCCAAGAAAAAACAGTGAGTCACATAGGCGTACGAGGTGGGGGCACAGGGGGCAGACTGCCACCCAAAAAATTCTGAGGTCGAAAATTTTTGCAGGAAACGACAAAAATTCGGGCACAGAATAGGTTAAATTACGGCAGAAATGAAATAAAAGTGAAAAGATTGCCCGAATTTTCTACTGAGTTCCCGAATTTTTGATCGAATGCCAGAAAAATGTGGAAAACTTTTCGCGCACATGTTGTGGTTTGGCGGTCTATTTTACGCACCTGAACTGCAAAGAAATTCGGGCAACTTTTTGAGATTCGGGCGAAACATTTTCTGTCGCCCCGACTTGGAAGAGTCCCGTACGCCTATGGTGAGTCATTGAACACATTGCAGTTATTTTTGTAATCTCTTATCTGCACTCATAGAGGAATAGTTTTTGCGATTCATTCTTCTCTTTTAAAACAATCATTGCAAAATATCAACGCTATAATAAATTGATTCAAAGTTAAGGCCCGCTGATTCTTCAGTTTAGCGATATAAAGCTATGAAAAACTGTCACTCTGAGCTTTGTCCGTGATTGCAGTGGCGGAGCTAGAAAATTCGGCCAGAGGGGGTGGGGATTGGCCTGTAGGGGGGCTTTGAAGTACCTATATGCCTCAATACGGTATTGAAGTACCTATATGCCTCAATACGGTTAAAGCCTAAAAGGGCGCCGACAGGTGATTTTAGTTCGTGGGGGAAAGCGGCGAACGCCCCTTGACTGTATGGACGCTTCGTCAATGAGTGATTGGCTCGGCAGAGCAAGGGATGATCATATGTGGTTAAAAATACTAGTAATAACTTTAAAGCATCTGAAAATTTGGAAGTATAAACCGGTCTTAAGGCTACCATCTCCCCCTTTTGTGTTTCTGTGAAACGAGCGAACCCTCACGACTTCATTCAGGTTAAAAAAAAAATCTTCTTTATCATTTTCTCTAAAATGAGGGGAAAGATCGAAGGCACGGCATGATCATATGACTTATCGAATGTGTAAATTAATCATCTTTCATCTAAACTTTGAGCCTAGCCTTGTGTGGGTACAAGTGTAAATCCCGATATTCCTATGTACCGACACCTCTGCTTTACTATGCAGGCATTTGCAGGGCAGTAGCCTGCGGGTGGCAAGGGGAGCTGCCCCCTGAGATTTCCAAACCCTAAATGAAAAATAACTTACTTGAAAAAATAATGAATATGCCGAGTAATTCCATTGCCTTGATTATGTTTTAAGGCCCCCACAACCTGTGAAATCGCATAAAAAGGTTCATTTCCCCATAATTTTCCTGGGGAGGTCCTCGGATCTTCGCCACAAACGGACTCATGTGCAGGTATCTTGCACTGACGAATGAATCTCCGTCCCCATGCATGCTGCCACAACATAGCTGAAGTCCATATCGATCTTAAGTATTTTTTATCACCGGGTGCAACAGCATGCCTATACAAAATAGCCTATGATTGTCTTGCTAAATCAATGAACTTGTACAATACTTGGTATCTTTTTTATACTTCAAAGTGATTTTACTGAATACGTTTTCAAGGTTAACTTTATTTCTACTTGATTCTTAGTTTTTAAAGCATGATGTCTCCAAATATTTAAATGAACCTTCTAAGAAAGTGTCATATTCGCCAATCTGAGAGGCACTTTTACCTAAAAAAAATAAATAAATAAATAAAATAAAAAAAAAAATAAGTAACCCTTAAAGCTAAGCACCAGCTGGTGGTGGCCTCCCAGGTAGCGCACTGAGAGGGGGAAAGCCCCCACCAAATCTTCGACTGCGGCATTGCATCATGTCATGCCACAGCCAACAAACCCAACAAACTCAGCCATTTCTTTCAAACAAATAGCCACTTTCACTGTTACTCAACTAGGACTAAAGATAATTTATCTCAACCCCTCATCAGAACTCAGTTTGCCCATTCCCAAGTAAGAAGCTTAGGAGTTTCCCTATGGAACTCTTTAAACGATAAAGTAAGAAATGCTGCCAGTTTAAGTACTTTTAAAAAGAAACTGAAATCTCTGTTGCTGGATAACCAGGTTTATAATATTTGATAAGTTTTTTATGTAATTATTTTTTTTCTCTCTCTCTTTTTCTTTTCTAAGCCTAACCCTAAGTCTTGTGAAAATACACTCTATACTTCTGTACTTCTAGGGACCAGACTAGAAAAGTTTCTCAACTTACTTCTGGTCCCTCTCCCTTCTCACCCTACAGTTCTGTTAGTACTTACCGGTACTTTACTATGATCTCGTTATTAATTTGCTCAGTTAACTACCGTTATATTATTGTATTAATATGTTGTTATGTTTATTGTGTAATATTTGTCTGATCTTTGTACATATTAATCAATCTATACATTTTGTCACGAGAAGGAAGGAAGTAAACTGAAACTGAAACTACATAATAAGGATATAAAATAAAATCAATTCACAGCTTTATCAAAGATAGCACCATTTTGTATCCAAACAACCTTACTAAGTCAAAAAAAATTTAAAAGGGGAGGGGCCTTTAGTAGCACCTCTCACTTATACCCAGTCGAAAAGAAAATAGACACTGAAGTTGTGGATTTGTAAACATTAGATCAGTTCAAAGCTTTTCCCATCCAACAAATTCAAAAATTTCTCAGAGTCAGTTTATCACTCCAGCTCTTATAAGCCTCACCTCTATACAAAAGGACACTATAAATTGAAATTTCTAAACATGTAGCTTTTTCTAAACTTTGTCAAAGACAGCCAAAATTTGCACAGAAGCGGCGTTACATAAATGTCACGTCCTCCATTTAGACCCCTTCAATTAAATCTCCCCCATTATATGGCGGCTTTAAGTGACAATGACAGGATCCGCCTAGGTGCCAACTATCGTAGGTACACGTCTGAACGCTGTAATGAACTGCCCCTACCCTTAGGGAATTCCTTTATAGGCTATATACGGCCCGGCAGACATTTGACTTTGAGTCACGGAGCACATTTATCTTTTTCATTTTACAAATTTACACAGAAGTTGAGATAAATGGATTCTGCTTTAACCCTAGTTCTGACCATGTCACCAACCTAACCGGCCTAAGTTTAATCTTTTGCCCTAACCCGAATTGTGTTGGATCACATATAAGTCGGAATAAAAATAGGCTACGTAGGAACATCTGAACACGTAGAGCCTTTACCTTAGTTGGTTAGCCTCTAGTTACAAAATTGCTGAATGCTGAAGTTGCTGAGCCCTCTTCAACAAGATCTGAAAAGCCCCCAAAACCTCAAATTTACCTTTTCTTGTTCTGGATTAGTCGAAACGTGTAATATTAACTTCACCAAATTAACGAAAACCGCCTCTTTCGTGTGCTACATTTGCCTATTTACAAGTTAAGCTCAAACTAAATTACTTCACACAGTATACTGTAACTGGAATTTTGTCCATCCACTGCAAAAGATCTTTCACCTTAACAGGATCCAGTTGTACTAGCTTCATTCTATCATGATCTTCTTTAGAAGATGTTTCAAACTGATGCTCAGAATTCATCTCTTTATTTTCCAAACGCTCTTCAAAACTGCCCTCTGTCTCTCCATTAGAAGTCTCTACTGCTAGTATATTTACCGCGAGAACCACTAATAACAGCTTCAAGAGCAAAGAAATACTCTTTAATATCAATGAGTTTGATACACTCATGTTGTGTGTACGAGGAGACGAATTTACGCGGGAAACCATTGCTCTGCTATTAATGTGTTCCATGTAGTGGTAAAATCAAAGCGAGAGCATTTGTTACTGTTTCATGCTGTGTATTGGAAATAATTATGGAACTTCGCATTAGTTAACACCTGTCTACCTGTTATGGAGTGTGCCCACTGCAGAGAGACACACATCGGGTGAGAATTAAACGATTGGAGTATTGATTACATTTTCCTTTCTGTTGGGATGAAATGAGCGCAATCAAAGCCAGTCTTTCTTCAATATGGGTGTAGTATTTTACATAATAGATTCATAACCCCAATATAGTGTCAAATAGCAACTCCCTGGTTTTACCGACTACACTGAGAACCGGGATTCACAGCTATGTGGTTACAACAGGTGTTTCCAAAACGGCCTACATGTATAACATTGCATTATCATGAATGCTCAAAAACAATGAAAGGCACGTGTTAAAGTAAAGGGAATATACATCATTTAAGGAACGGACCTGGCCTACATAGGTGTACGGGACTCTTCCAATTTGGGGGAAAAATTTGCCCGAATCTCAAAAAGTTGTCCGAATTTCGTTGCAGTTCAGGGGCATGGCGTTCGATAAAAAAATTCGGGAACTCAGTAAGAAATTCTGGCAATCTTTTCACTTTTATTTCATCTCTGCCGGAATTTAACCTGTTCTGTATCCGACTTTTTGTCGTTTACTGCACGAATTTTCGACCTCAGATTTTTTTTTTGGGGGGGGGGGTCAGTCTGCCCATGCCCCCGCCTCATACGCCTATGCTGGCCCAGGATACATTCAAGCAGTTCGAGTTTCTGATTGTGATGTCAAGTTTTTGACTGGCAGTTGACAAAAGTATGAAACCTCAATCGGGGTTAGTGGTAGCAAAACGTTTGTAGGAGTGGCGAAGTAGTCAGGAGCTCTATAGCAGGAAGCGTTCCCAATACACAGAGTCGGAACTGCTCAAAAACAATGAATGACACACTCTAAAAACATCCTGGTTAAATTTAATCAGGATAGGGGTCAATAGTTTTCCATACATTTCCTGGTTGGAAGTGACCACGAACTCCTGGTCAGAGAAACATTTTCTTGGTTACAGTAACGACTCTTTATAATATCTTGGTCAAAATTTGACATTTTCCTGGTTAAATTTAAACAGAATCTCCTGGTAACTTTAACCAGGAAATGCATGGAAAACTATTGACCCCTATCCTGGTTAAATTTAAAGGCCAAAGAAATGTTGCTTTCTAAGTAGATACATCTGATAAAGCAACAAATTACAAACAAGTAGCAGCAAACAGCTTTATTATAGCTTGTTCCGTTCTAGAGATACAGCTATTTATTGCAATGTCAGAGTGCCACCATTTGCAAAAAAGATGACTTGTAGCAAGTCTGTTGTGATGTCATAGAGCCACAACAAATTATGCATTTGCAATGTAGTTCTTTATAATCTGTCTTAATAATTTCTTTGATACTATAGGTACTATCAAGTTTCTGTCTAAACTATTTATTTCTCAGGCTGTAAATTTTTAGAAAGGATACACAATTTTTTTTTATTTCATTTCCAAAAATGAAAAAAATGGTCCAAAGAAGACAAAGATATACATTACAGATTTGCCCTAATGTGACTCTGATAGGACATTATAGACTTGCTCCAAGTCATCTTATGGAATCACATTACACACACGAGAATAACTAGGCTTTGCGATATGGGATGAAATTTACGACCTCTACATAACCTGTGCACTCTGCCTTCATGTTACTTGAAAAGGTTGACAGGACTTATGCTATCTCGCTCTGTGGAATGTAACGATCGAAGAAATTGGATGGACTTAATAGCGCGCGAAGCGCGCCGAAAACTTTTGGTTCTAAATAGAGAAATTGTCCTCTTGAGAGCAAAAACAGGTAAACCATCGGGGAGACGAGTTGCCGTCCGGGACTGCATACTTTATAGCATCGACTAAGATTCCCCGACAAAACTGTAAAAATTCCCCTGTGGGGGCGAGCCTTCCCCCACAACACCCCTGCATCCCTCCCTCCTCTCGCTCCCGTCCTGGGGCAGGGGGTGTCCCCTCCCCTTGGAAAATTTTTGGATATTTGAGGGTCCTTAGATGCGATTTGGTGCATCAGTTTGGACAAACGTAAGGTAAATTACTGCAAATGTTTGACATTTCTTACTTAAATTACTGCAATTTTTCGGCAAATTTTTGGATGTTTGAGGGCCCTTCAATTTGGTGCATCATTTTGGAAAAATTTAAGGTAAATTACTGCAAATTTTTGACATTTCCTAAAGAAGAGACAAATAAGGGGGCTAAAGCATACTGCCGCCCTCACAAATTTTGCTTGGAGGGGGATGGCGCCCCCAGCCAGCCCCCCGCTTCCTACGCACTTGTGTGGTAAGGCTTTTAGTTAATTGTGGTAGGAGAATTTCGGACGTGTTAATTTCACCACTATCATTTCTAAAAAGGTTTTCACAACAAAGGTTGGAACAAAAAAGAAAGAAAAAAAAAACATTTCTTGAGCTGAAACAGCTAAATGGTCAAATTGTGGCCATTTTGAAAATGTCGACAACCGACCCTCTTGCACATGAAAAATAAAGAACATACTTTACTGATTATCTGA
Organism: Holothuria glaberrima; assembly: GCA_009936505.3. Classification (NCBI taxonomy): domain Eukaryota; kingdom Metazoa; phylum Echinodermata; class Holothuroidea; order Aspidochirotida; family Holothuriidae; genus Holothuria; species Holothuria glaberrima. The sequence continues at coordinate 2,036 of WURT03079837.1, read as the reverse complement.
TGTCTACTCTACAACATATCACTTTTCAGTTCATAGCACAGAGGGGAATTGGATGGGGCTTACAGTCACTAATGTGGTGGGCGTATGCTTTCGCCCCCTCAATCCAAACACGAAAACCCCTTATTTGTTTCCTTCGTAAAATGTCGAAAATGCAGTTATTTTCCTTAAAATTTGGCCAATTACGCTTCACCAAATTGCATATCAAATATTTAAAAATTCTTCAAAGGGGTGTCCTTAGGCCCCATCCACAGGAAAGCCGTACGAAAAAACGTTCAGCCCCCAGTCTCGAACAGCTTCCTACGCCTATGCATTAAGTGACCTGTAATAGTGGCCTTTCAACACTTTTTCATGGAATTAAAGAAAGTGATTGAAAAACAATGGTGAAGAAATTGCAAAACTTTTACCCAGGCACAATCTAAGCATTTATCGGTTGAGTGAGGATGATACTGGGAAAAATAATGTCGAGGTATTAGTTATTTACTGCGCCCTTCAGACATACAACCTAGCCGCCGCCACCTAGCGAACACGCAGAAAATGCACTTTGAGCTTTCAGACGCGGATCCAGCCGGAGTGGGGACTTTCCCTCTTTATTAAGTTGCTTATCCCCTTTTTGTCATATATTTTCTATTTCGGCTAATTTCTATTTTGAGAAGGTTCCAAAGCTGCACTACAAAATTTATATGTACTGATCTGATTGCTACTAAATACCATTGAACAGTGTCTAATTTAAAATTCGCCCCAAACCCCGCCCCGCCCCCATCGACGGAGGTTTCATACATTTGACGTTCGTGGTTTCAAACTAATTGTCCTCAAGGAAATAGTCCCCCCCCTCCCGTTGTTGTAAAATCCTAATCTCCTCTGCTGGCCTATTACATAATGCAATGTTCCGTCGGAGCTCTCCCAACCCGGTAACTTATGTTGAAAAATGAAACTCCTGGTGCCACTATTGGAGAGATATGCTCCTGATCGGTCTCACCATGGAGTCATTCCTGTGAGCGGATTGTTACAATGTGATCAGGACAATTAGTACTTATCACAGAGGCATTGTCTTCGGAAGGTATATTAGGTGTAGGCTACTGCGGGGGTGCCAGAGGGGGAGGCTGACCCATTTAGCTCCAGGATTTTGGCATGTCCTTAGGTAATTTTACGGGACGTTTTGAGATTAAATTTGAATATTATGGGGCTGTAGCAGGCCCCAGTTCCCCATCCGGTTCCGGTCGACAACCATGTGTTAGCACTTCTCTCAGTATACTATACCCAATGAAAGACCTTAGTCTATTTTACAACCATCCCATAAGTTCAGAAAGAGTCCTATAGGTTCACTTTAGCATCCCATCAGTTCATTTTGAAAAAGTCTCATAAGTTCACTTTTGAGTACCATAAATTAAATAGAAAACAGGAAATTACAAGTGTCCCATAAGTTCATTTTAATGTCCCATGAGCTCAAATGGGTGTCCCACAAGTTCAATAAATGTCCCATATAAGTTCAGATAAAGAGGTCCCATAAGTTCAGAAAAAGAGGTCCCATACGTTCAGAAAAGAGATCCCATATGTTCAAAAAGGTCCCTTAAATTCAAACGGTCCTAGCTCTTCCTTATCCCCTAACCCTTAACCCCAATTCACTTTCGGTCTCGCGGACTCTAATTCACTTTCGGTCTCACGGACCTTCGGTCTCGCGAACCTTTATGAGCGTACGATCACACGTCAAACCAGTTACAACTTTGACCATATGCTTCACAGCAAGTTCGGTCTCGCGAACCTTCTGTCTCCCGGACCTTCGGTCTCCCGGGCGGTAACCGCACACTGCATGATGCGTCACGGAGAAATATGTAGAGTCACGGACGGAGAAATACGTAGAGTCACGCAGAAATGTGTAATCTCGAAAGCTGTTGGTACTGATTATCGCCGGTGTGGCAAATTTTTTTCGTCCAATGTCTGACCGGACAGAAAAAACTACTCTTTTTGGTCCTAGGACAAATACATCTAGCTGTTTCGGTCTGGGTAGGACAAGTACAGCTAGTTGTTTTGGTCCGAGT
>WURT03079826.1:0-13105 GCA_009936505.3 Holothuria glaberrima | reverse complement strand
CCTCTTCTGCAACTTGGTGGTAATTGCTTGCAGCTGGTGCAGAACGTTCTTCAGGATCACTAGGCACACGATCATCTTGAAGCTGCCGAAGTTTGCTGAGATGCCTTGAGCACATTTTTTTGTTTCACCATCCCAGTTCCTGTATTAACTTCGATATTTCCTCATCTTTGCTGTAAAGGTGAGGATTGACAATTATGTCAGATGCGGTCTGGACTGACGACGCTAGATCCATAAAGTTATCAATGGCTTTGAACTGTTCCACCCATCTGGTTTTGCAAAGTCCTTTCAGCTTATGGTGTTCAGTATGTTTGCACGCCTCCAGTGCTGTCTATCTCTTGCTACGACAATGTCAATTACCCGCTCTAGGAAACCTTGTCTCTTGTGAGACATATCGAAGAACAAATATATCTCATTTATTTCTGTGATACACTTCTGGATCTGTGGTAGTTTGGATGCCGACGCAATGACAAGATTTAGCTTATTGGCTATTACATGGTGTGTAAACCTCATTTGGCACATCCTTTCGGAACAGTCCTTGAAGACCACGATTTCTAGATGACATTACGGAAGTTGTGTCGTAAGCCTGTCCCCTCACATTTTCTACCTTCAGTCAGCACTTTCTAAGTTGTTCCGTAATGGTTCTGACAAGATGATTGGCTGTCCGCCGACTAATATATGTGAAATCAAGCAGCCCTTCTTTAATTTGAACTTCCTTACCGTCGTAATGAAGGTACCTGAGACACAAGGTTAGTATGTGTTGATTAGCAACATCGTCTGTCAGTTCGTCAGCTATGATGCTTTAGTAAGGGCATTCCACATCATTAATTCTGTCTGTAATAGTCTTCTGCATAAGCACCTTTGTTACATCTAGTATTTCATTCTGGACAGTTTTTGACGTATATCTGGCATTTTTGGGGCAGGTGTCTAAAAACTCCCTCAAATTGGTATCAGTATTGGCACGAAATTCTATCAGTGCTTGTAGATGTCCCTTGTTCTTGGTAGCATCTGCTGTGGAGTCGTCCCGATGACCACACAATGCCGAACACTGACGACTGAGATAGACAATGCATTCAATAATGCTGGTCAAGGCAGATTTTTGTAAGTCATATTGCTTTTGACGTTGCTGTTCTAACTGAAAGTCAATTCTTTCATCAGGGTGTCCATGAGTAGTCCTTAGGCAGGTGTCAGCAGCCACAACACTGGACTTATGGAAGGTAGTTGTCTCGTGACAGGGGAGGATTCCTTCCTTACCGAGTGCCTTCCGGAAGTCGACGAAAGCAGGTTCCACCAAAGTTCCAAATTCATACCCTCTACCTCCAGGATTATGTGCGACAAGAACACATGGCATGCAATACCCACCATTCTCTGATTTTGAATAGGCGAGCCATTTGAATTGCTCGAGCCAAGAATAGTTAAATTTCAGGTTTTTGTTCTCATGCACTCTTATTGGGAAGTTGAATTTGCTGTCTGGGTGGAAATGGGACTCAAGTAGGCCTAGCTCTATCTTCTCGTTCCCCTGTATGAGGGATCTTTGGAATAGAGCAACATCACTGCAATCTATGTTGGCTGTTTCCGATCCACTGCAAGTAGCGGCTTCAACGACTGGCTCAGTGACCATATCGACTGCTAGTGTGCGATCCGCTGCCACGGCCAGAGCATCTGCTGCTGTACTCGTACTTGGTCTCTCAGTCTGTGGTGGACTTCTAGTATCTGAAGCTGCGTTGTCAGTACTGCTGGTAGGCCTATTCTTTGCCTTCTTCCATAGAAATGCATCCATCGATGTTTGCTTCCTCTTTGTCTCCATGGCTTGGAATCAATGGCTGGTCTACCACAATTGTAACCTAAAAATGCAAGAAAATGGTTCCACACTAGAACAGGCTTCTTCACCTTTGCCCCACTGTTAGGGAGGCACAGCCCCCCTCGGGCAGGGAGAAAATCGGGTGTTGTCTGGGAGCTTACATGTTCACTGCAAATCTGTTTTTACTCTATTAAATGCCCCTCTCTAATAAATGCCAATAAAAATTTAAATGAACAGTCAACCCCCCCCCCCACCAATGTCGCAATCAAAATCTGATTCGCTCAGAAATAGTATTGCAACGTTATGAACTCCCATAATAAGTTACAGTTCAGAGAACAAGCGCAGTAACTTCCGCCCCAGTGCTAGAAAGTTTGGTTGTGAAAAGATTGCGATCTCATGCAGATATGAGCATAGTCAAATAGTCTTCTTTTCTATCATTGTGGGCAGTCTAGTTTATGGGTATATGTGTGTTGCAATGAGCACTATTCCTGATAATTTCCAGAACTCGACTTCACTGTAAAACCTATTGATTAACCAATTACCACTTCACAGTTAAAAGTGTATTAACTTCATGCAAACTTAAAGACTAATTGTTTAGATATCCTCCCCCCCCCCCATTCGAGAAATATCAATTTCGTCTGTCAAAGAGCATTAGTGGGTACGCTGAAATGTCTCATTGCGTACTCCACGATAAGTGCCAGTCGAACCAACAGTTCATTCTATTCATTTTAATTCCAGAATATGTGTAAACCTCTATGAGTACTGCAAAAATTTCTGTTCTAGCCTACCCTAACGTATGGGAGTTTATGAACAGATGTAACATTAGCCTCACGTTAGGTTTGCTGTAAGGTTTTGCAATTCAAAACCTGCCAAAATTTCAGGAATAGCCTAGGCCTACGTGTAAATCTCTATGAGTACTGCGAAAATTTCTGTTCTAGTCTACTGTAATGTATGGAAGTTTATGTAAAAATTTAACGTTAGGCTCGCGTTACGTTTTCTGTAAGGTTTTGCAATTCAATACCTGCCAAAATTTCAGGAATAGCCTAGGCCCAGGCCTATGTGTAAATCTCTTGAATACTGCAAAATTTCTGTTCTAGTCTACTGTAACGTATGGAAGTATGTACAGTTGTAACGTTAGGCTCAGGTTACGTTTGCTGGAAGGTTTTGCAATTCAAAACCTGCCAAAAATTTCAATTTTTGACCTCCATTGACACTAAATCATATCTTGGCTATTCCTAAAATGCGTATGTCATCAAGTTAGTCACCTTTGGTTCAGAGATCTTCTGATATTGGCTGATATTGGTTTCCACACCTTACCGTTGCTTCATTTAGACTGCGTACAATTAGCGACGACCAAAAACAGTGGCGCTATACTAAAGTTACGCCTCCCAGCTGCACAGCTTTTGAAACTACTTAGTCTCATGGAGACAATTCGTTGGCACATATTTTGAGCTATAATTTAAACTGGCTGGGTGGGGGTGTACTAGGGATGAATGAACACCTCAATTTAGACACTTTTTAGTTTGAAAATACAGATTTTAGGCCCTTTTTGCCAAGTTTCTGCTAATAGAGGAAAAAAATGGTTGAAAATTTTTTGGCGGCCAAGAGCAGGGGGACCCCCTGGATCCGCGCCTGGGGGTGATGGGGGCGACATGTCCCCTAGTATTTGAGAAATCGCCCATTGACTTTGATTTTTCACAGTAAATTATTTGAAAATGGGGTCATTCCCCCCTCCCCTCAATGTTGAGAATAAATCGCCACTCTTGGTGCTGGAAGTTGCATTCTCATCCTATGGCTATGACCTGAGTCTGTTAGGTTTCTGTGTGAACTTTTTCACTGAGCTTCATTTAATGATGATAGTAATGATGATGCAGCAACTGAGGAGGGGGAGCTTGCCAAGACATCAGAGGGACTCTGATCTAAATTTTTGCACTTGCCAGATCGGGCACAGTTCCAACCATTTCTGCTTGCCCGAAGCTGCCAAAAAAGTGATTAATTTGCATCCACAATGAAACAAAAGGTCTACGAAATTTAATGTTGGAACAATCAATTACATGATCAAATCTATGACCAGGTTAAGTTACTGAAACTCTCCAACTTCAGAGCTCTTGAAGTCAGAAATCTCTTGCTGAGAAGGCCTAGGTTCCACCTGTTTTGTCGGCTTCTTGTGGCCATGGATGTGTCTGCTCCCCGGTCCTTTAGGTAGGAAACAGTTGATGGCCATCTCTGCCACTTCAGTAGTGTATTCTTTAACCTTTGGTGTGTTTATGCTGACCATCATGTGGCTTTGTAAGCATTCCTGCAACATATGTGCTCTCTGGGATGTTTAATTCTGTTCAACGTACTGAAACCTCTCTCAACACAGGCAGTACTCACACTTATGGTCGTCATTTCTTCGATGAGTGAGGATATGTTTGTCAGTTTTGCTGGTTTGGTTTCTAGAAATTGCATATAGGCTGACATGGCATCCTTCCCTGTTCGCACATTTTTGCTGCGAGTAGTAAGATGACTCTTAAGAGTAAATCATTTTGCTGGTTTGCTGCTTGCTTCAGTCTCTGACAAACAGGTCCTGAAGTGAACTGGTAATAGGTTAATATCCTCTTCCCATAAGTGGCCAGCTACCTCTTCCCATAAGTGGCCAGCTTTTCCCTTACAGTGGGCCACTGCCTGAAATCAAATGCCTGGAAACAACTAACTGGAGGAAACTGTTGTTTCTATGGTAAGCTCTCTAAGTGAGGCATTTATGTCTGACAAATTTAGAGTATACTTGACAAGTAATTAGTTATTCCCAAAAATTGTTGAAGATCAGCAGAAGGTTTCAGCCATTTCTTTCCTGGACAAGTTCGTCGAAAAGTATCATACGGCAAAACGTAATAGCTTCAGCTTCAGTATCTAACTTGAAAGTGACATTTTGTCTGTTTACTCTCACCTCTGTTGTCCACTCTGTGAGGCTCTTGTATTAACAGGTTGAGGGTCAGCGGGATCAGCTTCATCTTCTAGTCCACCAATGTGACAGATACTGTCATCATCATTGTAGGCTGAACTTCCGGCATTCCTAGATATGGTATTGACTGCTTCTTATCTGATTTTGTTCAACAGCACTTGGCAAAGTGGTGCTTACGTTCGCATTTCTTAACATGTTTACCCATATGCAGGACATTCTCTAACACAAAATGGTTTTGCCCACACTGACCGTAGTAATGAATGACTTTCATGTCTGTTTGTGAGGATTAATTAGGCCTGTTTGCTTCCTTGATGGGCTTTCCTCATAATAGGCTGTCCACCATTTTGTGCTGTGTTCTGTGGCTGCACATTATGGAACAGAATTGTAAAGTGGTACCAGTTAATGCAGACATGCCAACATTTGAAGTTAACTGTCTGGGAGGATTTGAAAAGTTGGAAATTAGACAAGGGAAGTCTGAAACTGTGCATGTGAAGCATGCACTCCGAGAAGCTCCTAGGCTTGAGCTTTTTTGAGGATCTTTGGAAGGCCTTTGGAAAGCTCTTCAGCGTTAAATCTTTGTGCAAAATTTTCTTCCAAATACTTGTCAGGAGATGAAGAAGATGAAGCATATACGATTATGAATGTCACCTCATATAACATTCTTAACAAGGATATGACAATTACAGAATTATAAAATAAAGGTGTTTTAAATTGGTTAAGTTAAATTAAACTATGATAGTGCTGCAGAATCCTACACTTTTATGCTGTACCTTAGTCACTGCTGGCACTTAGCTCTGATGGTTTACCACTCTGTAAGGCTTTTGTATGTTGCCCCTTTGGCCTTTCTAATGATATCTTTGCTATACTCTCTCTTGTGGCAGGGTGTAGACAGAGAAAGTTTCTCTGCTAATATCGAGGACAAAGTATTCTGTCTCATGCTTGATCTGAATTCAGAGTTTGTCTTTCTAACAATGCATTAATAATGTTTTGAGCAGATTCTTTGAGGTTTCAGTGGCATGACAAATTGATTTTTTTTTTTCCAGTGTCAGGTCTGCAACATGTAACAGTCGCTTGAAGGTAATGTATTATCAACTACACCACGTGTAATTCTGTCTAGATTTGGGCCACCTTGAGGCATGCTAAATGCACTAGTTTGTGCCAACTTTCTCCAATCATGATCAAAGGATTCTGATGTGCCTTTACTTTTTGTGGAAAACAAATGTCTCTCATAGGTTAAATTCTTCCTTGGATTACAGTGTTCTTCAAATTTGGTGAGAGTGTTGTTAACTTTTTTCTTGCTTTCTCCTTCCTCCAAAGTATTTTAAGTTTTGGACAGGTCTAAAGCCTTGATTCCAGCCATGTGGAGTGGTGCTGGGGACTGATGTCCTTTTGGCTTGGTACTCAGCTGTGAATCTTTGGGGTACAATTCAAATTTTTGCTTCCAATGCAAAAATTTCTTGCTGAATTACCCTGCAAACTTAGGAGTGGCAGTGGGTTATGGCACACCATCTTTTGAAGTTAATTCTGACCCCACAGAAATGACTACTCGAGATGCCAAATTTGAGAGTGATAAAAAACTATTATTTTATCTATAAAGTGGGGTGATCTTATCAACTCCACATCCATGACAACCTACATTATGGGTGACACTTCCATTTAATTGTACTTTTACACAGGAAAGTTCCTGACATAAGTATGACTCTTTAAGTTTCAGCTGTCAGCTACATGATGCATCCTATATATGAAAGGCTTCAACACAGTTACCGTATAGTTACAGTTACTGTATAGTGGGAAATTTTCACACGGTATAATTTTCGCACTTTTCGTGACCAATCGCGAATTTAAGGCCCGCGAAAATACTTTCATTAGTCTGTACAAGACTGTACTGGTTGTTTCCACAGCGAATTCTTCACTTTGCAAATATGTGTACAAGGTACAGAATCGCGGAAAATTAGCCTCACAGAAATTTCCGGCTATACAGTACAAGCTGATTGACAGCGTTCAGGTATCATTCCGTCTTGTTATTCACAAAACTTCATACGTAAAACACAGGTATAAACATACATAGTTAGGCCTATACGTGATAAGTAATCTTCTCAGTATCACTGAAGCTCTTGGGTTCTGCCAGTAATAATCGTGCGTAAATTCATCCACATTGGTATGAAAGCTAGGAGCGTTAACCAAGGTGCCCTTCTGTGGTGACTTCGCTCCCATGTAACGAATCCACAAAGAACAATACAATTACAGTTGTGTTGGTTACACGTCTGTTCCATGTTATGACTATATTACAAGTGATGAGTAAGGCAATATTAAATATTCAAGAAGTTATAACCTAGAGCTTTTAGGCTTTGGGGTTCAGCCCTTTTGGCATGAGTATACTGTTCATCAATCTATTACACCTTCCAACTGGATGGTAGCTGAGGTATTTGGGGTCTGTATAAAACTGGCTGAGACATTGTTTAACCAGCATATCCAAACATGACCTGCATAGCATTGGTACTTTCGGGTGGACTAGTGGGTGGGTCCTTTCGTGCTAGGAAAATACAAGAATTTTGTATGAAATATTGAGGCAGTTTGCAAGTGTCATACATTGGTTGTATCTTCTATTGTACCATACTGATCTTACGTTGGTCTAAAACACTCATTTTCAGGCAAAGGGGAAGAAAACTATCTTGGTTTAAATTATCTATTTTGCATTAGGTGCATTTCTGGCAAATTTGCAAATCCATGCCAATGGTCTGTTACCAGTATTTTTGCCAACTTGGAAGATTTGGATAAAGTAACATGAAAGATGGTTCACTGACTTTCACTTCTCTTATGCATTGAAAAATATTCCTATTTGATCATTTCCTTTCGTATTTCGTATTGTTCTGGGTTGCTTTTTACCCTGTATTGGTGCTTCATATCCACATTAAAAATAATAAGAAGTCTATAGAACTAGAAGTGTTTATTAAACACCATTACAAAACTTTATAATCCTTAAAAGTTTAATAATGGTACTCAGATTCAAAAAGCTGTACTTGGACCTTGGTATTCTTGATACTGTGGTTCAGAAACACTGTACTGGGACCCAGGTACTTGGGACTGTAACAGTGCTCAGAAGTAGTTGGTACTTGAATAAAAGTATTTGACTACAACACTGGGTAACAGACCCAGCAATCCTACCATTGCCATTACTACCGTCTTCCGTAAAATTCTTTGAAAGCTGGGTATTCCATTGGATAACTGCTATCACCTGTTCTTCAGGTAAGGAAATGTATATTGAACAAAAACCATAAATCTGAGATCAACTTGCACGTAGTTTACTGTACTGTCATGCCTAAATGTGTAACATACTGACAACCAGACTGACATATTTCGAATTTAATGAAAAAGATTTGCAACTAACAAACTGTTAATTCAGTATTGATAACAGGTACAGTACAGTAGCTGTCGGACCTCAACTAGCATTAGGTGACTAGCAATGACAGTGAGTCCTCTTGGGATGCCAGATGCAATTGCTCATTTGGGAATATTCCACATTCACTAGCAACTTCATACAACAGGGCTGACCTCTTTAATACAGGGAGACTTTGGTAGTGCCGTAAGAACTTTCTTTCTAGCTTTGCCATGTGTCTGTCTTGTTGAACAGACTAATGAGTTAATTGTAATGACAGGTGTCTTAGGATTTCTTGGGGCTTAATTCTCCACTGAGCATCTGCAACCAATACTCTTCTTTTGATGGCCCTTTCCTCCTGCAATACACATATTCTATATTTTTCTCTTTTTACAAAGCATTTCCCATTCTTTACTTGATAATCCAGCCCTACCCACATTTTATGCACAGGCAAGTGTGCCGTGTGAAGAAACAAGAATGTCAAGATCATTTGCTTCGAATCAGACTTTGATTTCATTAATTATTTCAGCCGTATGATGGTTTTTTTGAGTTAAGCTATTATGTAATCACCATCTTCATTGTTAGGGGCTGTATGAAACTCTTCTTCAACATTATGTAGGACCTGAAAATGTAGATGTGTGATGTACTGCAGTAGTTCTTTAGATAGCTTGTTACAATGTGGTGCATGAGTATGGGTAAGGAGAAATTCAAAGTTTCAAATAGTCCAATTATAGCATCATTGCCTGTCCATCATGTCTAGAATCTGTTTCGGGTATTATTTCCAGTGCATTCAAAAGTAGATGTATGGTGGAAATCATTTACAAAATACATGACATACTTCCACAGACAATCCTTGAATGGTAAGTTTTCTGCCTTCATGCTTACTATCAGCTATGCACTTTCAGAGATGCTTTGGTGGTATTCTCCCCTCTACTTTGTGCTCGCTCCCTTGGTACCAGGCGTTGACAAGATGGCGTCTTTGGCACAACCTCGTGATCTTGGTCTGTGCTGGAACTAGTAGTACTATCGCTCCATGCAACACTGCAGTCTCTACATCAGTTTTGATTTGCTAGCTGCTGCCCAAGTACACAAGACTGTCAGTATTGGTGAAGTGAATAGCTTGTTGTAAATTTCTTCGAGATAGTTAAAAGTGACAATTCTAATAGTTATGGTAGTCGAAATGATTTCCACTGAAGGGTAGCTGCTAACCGATGGCTAGGCATCCAGCATCCAGCATCCTTACTCGGTGGTCGACAGATTGAAAGTGCGACTCCTTTGGTTGCTGAAGTCCAAGCGTGTGTATGGAACACCTGGCTAACACTGCATTTCATTGGTCTGCTACACTGACATCGTAGCGTTGTCTGCAAAATTGTTGTGTAGCTATTAAATGCATATGCATGTGTATGTAAATGTATTGTGGAGCCATGTCTTTAGGAATGTAAATAAGGGAAACGCTGCACACTGACACAACTGTAGTAAGTGGTTGTGTCATGATAAGACTCCAATTACTCCATCCTTGGTTAATCAAAACTATTTTTTTTAGCAATATTAACATTTGCCTCTTTGTGTACACTTTCTATAACTTGTACACTCACTGGTATGTCTTTTGTGGGCTGCATCAATTACCACAGGCTAGTGAAGGAAGTCATTCTATAGAATGATAATTTCCCAAAGGCAAAAGGTGACTGGGTTGCTGAAAGTATGCCAAACATTGAGATTTCTTTTGCAAAGCAATGCAAATATTTGGGTTTTCTGTTGAAGAAACTGTGAAAAAGTTCTCTTCTTTCTTTCAAAATTTTTTAAAATTTGATCTTTTTAATATTGAGGAAAATTAGTAACGTTTGGATTTTATTGACAATACTGCCCTATTTAAAGCAACATTACATAAATTTTCAGGAGGGCTGGGTGCCATCAGTCTGCATAGAATTAAAACCACCTGTTGTGATAACATTTGTACTGCTTTTGGGTAGCTTTTTTCCATGATGTCATGAGTACAGTGGCAGTGTCTTTTGGAGTGTTGACACTTTCGAAATATGTTCCTGAACACCAGGCATACCACAAGTTTGCAGTGTAGTTTGTGTGCTTTTTGGGTCCTCCGGGAAGATTAAGAGGCCTTTTCCCCTTGGCAATAAACTTGGTGTAGCAGTGATCATGTTTAACAGTTTTGTGTACCAGTGCTGCATTTGCCATATTAGGTACAATGACCACTCCTTCCGCCTGATTTATTTGAACTTTTTATTGCACTCCTGATATGGCTAAAAAAGGCGGAAAGTGTAAAAGTCATGCCTGTGGAAAGAAAATGCATCTACATATAGTGCATCTGGGTCTGGCTTCCATGAAGCAAACTGGCTGAGATACTTGCTTAGCATAGTGCAAATAGATCAAATTAAAATTGCTCTGTTTACGAGGATGTTAAATGAAATACTTCAAAAATTGAGCATCCATTCTGTGTGAGTTTGAAATTTGTGGGACAGGATGTCAGCATGAATGTTTGACTTGGCAGGCAAATGGCAAAATGATAGCCAAACATATCTTGAATCAGTCTAGGTCCAGATGCCTTTGGCCACCTTGTTGCATTTAAGTGAATGTGTGCCACCCACTCAATTTTAGCAAATTTAAAAACTCCTTGATGCAAATTCTGAGTGCTTGGGCCAATCTAAAATTTGTTATTACAATGCTCATGAAAGCTAATGACAAGTTTAATTATGCCTGAGGCATCACTTATTTCCCAAGACAGTTATCCCTCCTCAAGTGAGTTTTATTTTGTTCACCCAACATACCAAGCAAAATGCTGGTAGTTATAGGCAAAATGTTTCTGCCGGTGCTTGTTTCTTCCTAGGAATCCTGTGAGAGGTGCAACTTAGTATAAAACAAATATACAGGGAAGAACAGCAAGATATCCACTAGTACAAAAGCAATTTTAGGCAAAAGGCCAGAAGTATTGTTTGAAACAGAACACAGTAGTGATGCCAAGCCATGCTTTTGCTGTAAACTGTGTCTCAAACAGAGAAAAAAAATTGCTTATCTGCTAATCTCATAATTCAGCAACTTCACTTGCACTGACATGAAAGATGCAAAAAAATTGAAACGTCTGCTACATGTTGTTGCACAAGTATAATATGTATTGTGTGTGTAGCTATGTACTATTAGAGGCCTGAAGCTATTGGGTACAACTCAATTGAAAGAGAGTGATTAGAGGATGCATCTATTTGGGAATCCTGATCACGCACTGCAGTTTCATTATATAATGTGACCTTGTGTAATTATGGAGTAAAATATAATGTTGAAGTAAAATTGACGATTTGTTTGTATAGGAGAGGTGGAGAATTAAATTGTAGTATCAGGCTCCCACTTGATGACATGAATGAGTAATGTGGGATTAGTAAGGTGCACAGATTTTAAGTTTTGTCCACATAAATATATTTACAATGATCTTTAGTAGCTCCCTTGGAGCAGTGTCCAGCTTTTTGACTGGTGGGAAATGATCTGCAGAACTTTCATAAAGAATTTATCGTAGTCATATTTTTACATCTTGTGGAATTTTTCCAGAGTTTTCCTACCCTTCCAGAAGTACTTTACATTTTTCCAATACTTTCAGTAAACGTTGTATCTAGGACTTTATAAGGTAGTGAGTGACAGGGCCCAGCAAATTCAGGGACAAAGCACATAAAAAGGGCCATGAACATACTAATGAAATTTGTGTGCTTATAGGTGAAAGTTTTGACTTTTCCTCAGGTGTCACTGAAAAAATAATTAGTTTTCCAAAATAAATCAACACACAGCCAATCTTTTCTTGAAATGTGCATCCGTGAACGATGAAAGTTGAAAGAAGGTGTTGTATAAGTGTGTAAAGCTATATATCACTCTGTGCATTTTGTCAGAATGCAAGATCTTCAAGAGTTTGTAATTTGCCCCAATTTTATACGATTAATATTGTATTTACCAAGTACTGGAGCAATTTAAAGGTGGAAGTTCAGTAAATTCTTTTGTTGAAGAATGACATGAATGTACTGAAAAGAGTATATTAAGCCAAAAATGAAAAAAGGTAATTCATAAAACTTTGCAATAGGCATTCATATTCACAATGGAAATATAAAAGAAGCAATACGTCTGGTAAATCTTTTCAATTTTATATTATTTGATAAAAGCAGGAATGAAAATACAAATGACAGCACTTGATCATCCTTTTTCTTGTTTTGTTTATGGTAGTACTGACTTTCTTTCCTTTACTTTAGCACAAATGCAAGTTCTGTCCAGTTATAGGAAAGACAAAAGCAGATATGACTGCAGACCACCCACCAAGTATTATCAAAAGGTTGACATTGAGGAACTGGAGATTTAAACTTTTTGTGATCCACTCTAAAATGGCTAAAGGAAGCTAAAAATCCATTGTGTGAATGATATAAGATTATTATAATAGCCAACAGCTGGAAATTTCTCACACTCCTTGAATGATTTATAATCAGTGCCCTTGTAATAGACAACATAAGAATACTGATAAGTCAACAGTTACTCTATGCTGTAGAGTAGTATAGGGAACATTGCACTTTGATTCCTACAAGTCATTGAAGGCCTGAAATAAAAAAACAAATATGTTCACACTGAATTACTCCCTACCAAGTCTTTTGCAATATGACTCAGAACCAGGAATTCAAAACATAAGATGAACATTTACATAGAATATATTTTCTTGAAATTACCACAGCAACTTTGTTGTAAACATTGATGATAGAATCTGCCTTCCTTTCTGGGAACTAATTACAGGGTTCCTCCAATATCTGCATTTCCTACAAATACAATATTCTTGAATGGATATTTTCTGGTTCGTTCTCACTCCTAAAATTTACTTACTCTGCTTCAAACATGTGAAATACAATTCTACCACCTCTAGCCATCCGTTATTGAGAAATCTGCATTCTGATTGGTTAATCACTGACCTGTTATTCTGCAACACACGGTCAGTAAACGTAAAGACTGATAAAAATGA
>WURT03079815.1:0-13105 GCA_009936505.3 Holothuria glaberrima | reverse complement strand
CGATTCCTTTTCATATCTTACACTAATATTGCTGTTGTTTTTCATCCCTTTAAACCTCTGAAAAGTTCCAAAAATTTGAAATAAAATCATCAACTTCGCCACTTTGTTTAAATTTACTGTTGCATTTTCAATGTGCATTGTAAGGACTATGTACATAGTGAGCTCTCGGCAAACGACACACAGTTCTTTACTGAGGACTACTTAAAACCAAGCTGTTTAGTCTAGGCGTATCGAAGCAGATCCTCCAGTGGGTTGATGATTTCCTCTCTGATCCTAAACAGGCTGTCCTGGTAAATGGTAGGCTACCAGGTCTTCCTTTGATGATGTTGTGTCTGGAGTCCCTCAGGGATCCATTTTAGGACCCATTCTCTTTTTAGTGCACATTAATGATATCGTAAATGTTGCCAGTTCTAATATCAGGCTTTTCGCTGATGATAATGTTTGCTATCGAGTCATTGATGATGATAGTGGCTGTCGTAGGCTCCAGGATGACATTGATAATCTAGGCCTCTGAGCTAAGATGTGGGGTATGAGATTCCAGCCTTCAAAGTGTAATATCGTCACTTTTGCCAGAAAAAAGAAGCCTGTTTGTTTCAATTATGTCTTGAATGGTGAAAAGTTACTTAAGGTTTACTCAGTTAAGTACTTAGGGGTTTCTATCACTAGCGACCTTAGTTGGGATTTTTGTCCATTTTATTTGTAATAAAGGTAACAAAATCTCAGGGGTATTTCAGAGAAATTTATCTTTTTGTTCTAGTGATGTAAAGCTACTGTAGCTGCTTATAAGGGTCTTAGACCATATTCCGAAAGAAGAAGAAGACTTACACAATGCTTAAGCCACTTACCATCAATGCAATTCTATGTGCTGAGATCTCACCTTCAAATTCATAACGAAGAAGTTCATTTGTCATATACAGTATATTCCTAGATGTTAAGATTGAAGTTAAGAATATTTCCTTCAAAATAAAGCTCCTACCTCAACTTAAATGTGACAAAAACATTCCAAATTTGGACACTTTAGCAGATATGAGTGTACAGTAGTATGTGTGCTGTTAATCCTACAATCAGTTGAAGTGACTGCTCCTACTGTAATATTAGGGGGTGGCTGAAAACCCCCTCACCAAAGATATTACAGTATAAGCATAGATACCAAACTTATACTTACACTGTTACAGAAATTGACTCCACATGGAGACGCAGATATCGGGGCGGAAAAGTGGAGTTGACATACTCGCTTTTCTATTCGGTGATGTGTGTATAATAATAGGTACGCATTACAGAAAATGTCATTGTTAGAATAGAGTGCTTACGTGAGCGTTGCATACGCACAGATTTCGCAGAATGCAATTGTCTGTGCATTTTATACGGAATACTTGATGGGCACTTCCGCATATTCAAAAAACGAATACGCTAGTTGCTTTCCCGTTGTGAGCACTTGAGAAATTAAATGCGCATAAAAGTGCGTCACTTGAAGATATATACCATAGAAACTGTCCAATGGATGTCCATGAACTTGCAAAGCCAGTCATTGTGTGTTCGTCTTTACATGTACATATGTGGAATGCCGCAATGAAGAAACAACTTTTTTTATTTAAGTGGAAGTCATTGAAGAGTTTGACTTCTTCAATGAACAATATTCCAAAATAGGAAGTTTTAATACTTTTGTAAGACATTTATTTGCCACTTGTTTTCAGAACGACTGAGCAGTGATCAGCACTTCTGCCCCAATATTTTGGCCTCCATGAGGAATCACCGCACCATTATAAGTTTGGAGTCTATGCTTACAATGTCTTTGCCCCTCACAAAATATGACATGCTGGGGTTTTCGTCCAGTAGCCCTTTAAAGGCCCTATAATCTCCCCTAAACTGTAAAAATTCATCCTGCTAAATTTAGGCTACTTCTAGCCCTTCCAATTTAAACAAAAACACCAGACTAGTATACCTTCAAGACAGAGCCACAGAAGCCTGCACTGAGTTTCAATTCCTAAAGGCCAAGTTGACACACAGCTGTGTGTGAGCCTAAGTGGGAATTAAGCAGACTGTACAAGCCATCATTGACCACCCACAGTAAAGCTATCATTTGAATAAAGATCAGTCAAAGTGCAGTCACCAATTGTATTTAGTACTAAGGATAAGGCTGTTCTCAATTTTGTCTTGGGAGATGTGCCGACCCCCAATTTGTTGACCATGGTGGACAAAAATCCCCTCACATGTGTTCAAAAACCCCATCTTGTGTGGACGAAAACCACAGCGGTGCATTTCCAGATTGTTTTGTGAAAAGCTACTCTTCTTTCATGACAACCATCAAAAACATGTAGATAATAATAAGTATTGTTAGTGTCAATTAAACTCATGCAAGAGTAATAATTATTATATTTCATAACCCTGATAACTGATTTTGACATTAAGTGTCCAAAAACCCCCTCATTTACCCTACATCATAATGTGCCTACATGATACATCATACATGTGCTTCGCCAGGTACTGACTTAGTGGTAGTGTTATGACCAGAGTATAACTTAGGGTACTTGGGTAAGGTAAATAACTACCCCACCGAGGCTAGGCTAGGGCCCTAGCACAGTACCAGAACACCATTGTTCACTTACTGTAGGCCTAGGTAAGGAGGACATGGATTGCCATCCTGGGGGGGGGGAGAGTAATAAGGGGAGGGGTGGCGGGTGCCCCCTCCCTTTTGGAAATTTTTTCAATTTTCAAGGGCGTCTAGATGCAAAATGGTGCAATATTTGTTGCTTTAACTAGAGTTTCTTTAACTTAAATGAAGTATGTTTTCGTATTGAATGTCAAATCCTACAAAAGTTCTAAATAAAGAGTCAGTTACTTTAAATGTAATTATGTAACATGGGTTGGTCAACACACGAGTGGACAACAGAGAAACCTCACAAAAGTTGTATGTTTTGCTCAACCGCGCATATATGTTCATGGCGTAGGCCTACTAAGTTCTGACCCGGCAGAGCTAATGACACCCTACATAAAACTTGACGCCATGATGCTGGGATTCGCAGAGAGGGTAACACACTTAACTGGGGTGTGTCTATGCTACCGGCGACTTTGTGCATAGGTTTGTCATACCTTGTGTGGTGTGTGCCTCCCGTCTTGGAACGTGCGGCTGTCAGACCCCCGGGGTCAGACTGTGCTGTCCAGTAATGAAGGTATAGCAGACACCGTACTCATTGTATAACAGTAGGTACATCTGCGAATGCATTTTGTGGGACGTGGGTATGGGAAATCTACATAGGTTAGTCCTTGCTTGTATTTGTGAAGAAATACGAGGTAGGATATTCTTGTTCACTATTCACAGCATTGGCATATAACTTGGTCAGACCTAGGAAATGACCAGTGAAGCTTTCAAAGTATTTAGCCTGTAAAGCAAAATTAGGAAAAAACCTGTCAGATCATGTGAGAAATACAAGAAATCTGGACATTATGGGCAATTTTACAATCTGCCCGGACGCCAGCACCAACCAGTAATAAGAGGAAATGTCAGGGTAAAACCAGACGTCTGGTAACCCTACCTTAGGAGGTACTGTAGCTCTACTGTCTAGTTACTGGGTGAACTCAGTGGTTTAATAGGCCTACTAAGATAGATACAGTAGATAACTGTTTATTGTCCATTTCAATAGGCTCTGTGTACTAATATAAATACTTTTAAACTAGGCCCAGCAATAGCCAGATACCAAGACATCATTCTAGGGAGAGGATGTCCTTTAACCCAAAATTTGGTTTAAAAATAGTAGGCCTTTAGCCTACACTATACACCAATTTTTGTGCATCCTCAATTTTTGTTCAGCACATACCTAGCCTTTATCATTAGGCCTAGGCTACAATTGTGTTCAGGCCTAACAGGTAATGCCATTAGGCTACATTTATTTTTTGCTTGCCCAACTGCTAGAAAACAGGGGTCTCCATCCTATCAGTGTAATAACCTTGTTGCTATTAGTGGTTCAGAGAGGGCCACCTAAGCTAATCCTAGGATAGCCCCCATACATGTGTCACCCCGAAGTATAGGCCTACTTTGATTGACAGGAAAGTTTGAATGTTCAAAAGATGCAGAGTACTGTAGCTCACATTCCACACAGTGCAGATAAAGTGCTTGGATGACACATTAAGGATTGTACTGTACACTTATTTTCACCAGGACATGGCCTTAAGCAATGAAATAGGTTTGTGTCTGGTACAAGGAGGAGCTTTATACAGTTACAGTATGGGAGGTGCTACAAGTTGCATAGTTGGGAGCATTGACACTGTCTGGGATGAGGAGATTGGCCTTTTAAACCTAACTTAACTCCAGGCATAATCATAATAATAGGGTGAATGATTATTTCTCCCCCTTTCTACAGTAGTTGGTCCCCAATACGCCAAGTTGCACCAAGTGTTGACCAGTTTGCTCACAGAAGATCTATTAAGTTGCCCCAAGTGCTGATCAGTTTACTGCCGATCTATTATAGTATACAGTATATTAGTGGTAGACTGGACTAAGAACTTGTTGCTTACAATAATTGTCAACTTGAAAAATGCATTGAATATTGATTTAGAGGCTAAAATTAGACCAACTGCATGGTCAAGTGGTTAGAGCATCCGACTTGCAGCCGGAAGGTCGGGGGTTCGAATCCTAGCCGGGTCATACCAAAGACTTTAAAAATGGGTTCTACTGCCATTGTGCTTGGTGCTCAGCATAAGCAATAGAGTAGGAAAAACAAACCAGTGAGTGACAACTGGGAAAAAGGCAGTGGCTGGCCCAACTTAAACCAGTTGGTTACAAACTGAGCTGTAATACCTCATCTATAACTAGAGACTAAAATTGATTCTGGATGACAAGCAATGTTGAAAAATTCGTATATTCTATTTATGCTGAAGTTACCAGATGGAAGTTATGCCAGGGTGTCAGCTTTCACACTCCCACAAAACACAGGTATGATTTACAACACAATGAAATTACTCTACATTGCCTGCTGCATGATGAATCTTTCATCATACTGGAAGCAAAAGATTAACATACATTCTTAACTATTTGGCAGAAAATAATTTTACATTTTTGTGAGACTTAATGTGGATCAAGTGGAAACATATTGCAGTTAGAGAAACAAGGTGCTTGCCATACCTGTTCTCTCTTCTTCAATGCTCATTAACCCCCCATGCACCAGCTCAGCCCTCCAGCAACCACGTTGGCCCTGAAAAATCTTTCACATCATGTTACTGCATAGGCTATTAGTTCAACTGTAGGTGATTACTCATGACCTTACAGTAGATTGCTTTCTATATGATACCTAGTCTCTTGGTACATTGGACATATCTATAGAGGTTGGAGATGCATGGCTAATTTTGGAAAAGTCTTTGGCCAGGATGATTTCATGTATTATCAGGCTTATACATGTAATTGTCGTGAGATATGTAGTGGAACTGTGACTTTTGCATACAAAACGCACCAAAAGGGTTGAAAGAATTTCTTTTTTGTGGGCTGCCTTATGATCATGTTCAGGGACTAATTTGATCGGCCATATACTTCTAACCAGATGTTTCTAAAGCTATAGCAATTTTTAACAATAAAATTGGCCACATTAGGCCAGTTTTGTGACAAATATTAAAAGTCCAAACATTAAAGGCAATTTTAAAAATCTGCCAGGACGCCTAGTTTAGCCTTCTACAGGAGGACGTGTTAAGGTAAATCTGGACGTATGGTAAGCAAGTATACGTGCATCAGAACAATTTTATGAAATGAATGTCATCTAGATAATTTTGGATGCCTTTCCCTTTTAAATTTGAGTTGGCTGCCCTGAGACTGAAGCAGTATCTACACAGTAATGTGCACTAGCACAGTATCTTATTATAAAATTGAATTTTAAAGGACTCGCTGGGGTTGTACTGTCGGCCCAGATTTTGGACATCAAGCTTATGGATTTTTAAAGAAGGATCAAAAATTGCTTGTTATCATTGATTTCAAAGGTAAGTTGCGGACCTTGCTTTATTTTGTTAGTTGTAGCAGATTTATGGGCTGAATGACTCAGAACATTTTTTTGGGGGGGGGGGGATCTCATTTGATAGTCCTAAACTAAAGGGACATGATGAGCGTGGAGCTTGATTCTGTAGGTCTGCAGCTACTGCGATTGGCTGTACAGGGTAAAGCAGACAGGGCTTTCATTCATAATCAGTGACAGCAAGTCAAGATGACTTTATAAGGGGTTTAGTTAGGGTTATTTTTTCTGTGACAAAGGCCACCATTAGCTAGGAAATGGTGAGATGGGGTGAGGTACATATATCAATCACTTCCAGTTTATAAATTTGGATGCAAAATAGGACTTCATAGTTGGAAAGCAATTACAGCAACTGGATATTTTTGTGTCGCAAATGTGTTTCTATTCTAATATCATATCAATAATGTACGTCGCATTGCCAGCCAAGTAGACTATGACAAGATGTAAAATATTTTGCCTGTGGTTAAAAATGTAGTTTTTCTGCAATAGCTTGACATGGATGAGTAGTTACAGTACCTTGGGCAACATCCATTCATAATGCAGTAGGAAAACACCGGTGTTTTGTTAGCAAGGAAAAGCTGACACCTTGGTATGACTTTATAGCTTTGCATTGAATGCAGCCCATTTTCTATACATTTTCTGAAGCACTATCAGTGTTTCTAATTCAACAAAAACTGTTGTCAGCACAAATTTGGATGAAAACCTGCACAAAATTGAAAAGTGAAAATTCCTAAGAATGGTTGATGATATTAATGAAGCATTTCAAAGAATATGTCCAAATAGGAGAGGGAGTTATGTCACAGTTGTGAAGCATACAGTATAACTTAAGTATGCATGCCTTTCTAACATAAAGGCACCCAGAAAATGTACAGCTTACTCCAGCAAAACTTTAAAAACCCATGGCACCTGTTGAAAAAGTGCCCAAGTTTTCAATGAAACACCTATCTAGTGGAGCAGATGACCTTTTTTTATTCGGCTCATCGCTACGAAAAACCAACCCAAGGGGTGGCAGCCACAGAGGTGATATATGCAGGCTACAAAACACCCTTCTTGGTAACACTGCACAGCAGCTAAGCGATTTGGCACTGTAGTGTTCTCCATTAGCCGTTTTGTCTGGGCGGCAAATCTGAAAAGTGTGCATCAGCACCTGGTCTTAATGTTGCCGCCCGCACAAAAAGCTTGGCCACCCAGACAAAAAATATTGCTTTCATAATTTTCAGTTTTCAAATTTCATAAAAAAAAAGGGTGGTAACCTTTGAATTGTTCGATTCAAATTTAGCACCACATGTAGCACCATTTTGTATCTAGCCTACCTTTCATGAGCAAAAATTTTTTGAAAGGGGGAAGGGGACCCTTCCCCTTAGACCCCTCCCCTAGGACGGCGATCAGTGTCACCTGCCAGATTAGAGAAAAGTGCCCGGACAAAATTTGGACCTGAGGAGAACACTGCACTGCCTTCCACCAGCATGAATTTTAAACATCACAGTGCCATATTGGCATTTTTGATTCCCCACAACACTGAATTTATCATTTTTGATATAGAGTGTCGGTGTGCAAATTTTGTAATGCACGTCAAACATTGTTTTGGTGTTTTAACATTTGACTACAAACATTCCTCTAAAATTTATGTTTTTACCATAATTTTTCCAGGAAACTGGTGCAATAAAAAGCATCATTTATGCCATAAAATTCTCACTTATAACAGAAATGAATGAATAGACCCAGTAGGTGGTCATGAAAAGTGCAAATCTTATCACAGATCTTTTTGTGTTTTGAATGATTAGAAAGTAAGTGTCAACAAATTTGCTTGTTAGCATTTTTAGGGACCATGATAAATGCCAAATTTGGCTGGTTTAACTTTCCTTACAGAGAATCTGGCAACCTTGCGTTTGAAGCAGGTGTCAAATACACACAGTATACCCACAGTATTTTCACATACTGTACATACTCAAACACCTGCAAGCAATGATAGAGATCATCCAATAACAAATTTTGCACAACTAGAGTAAGTTTTAAAGAATAATTTATGTGATTTGTTTTCTGGTATCATAACGTGAGGATGATCATCCCTCCTAATATTACATCAAAAACAGTCTCACTCTGATAAGTGTAGTTGTGTCAGCCTAATGAGCTAGCACTGTACATTACCAGCATGTTTAGCTGTCCTTCCCATCAAACTTGGAAGAAGTCTCTGAAAGTGGCTTCAGTTGATAAAATTCTTGTTCCGGTTTGTGTTTAAGCTGGTACCCTACCGTACTTAAAGACAGAAGTTAGTTGTGTACAAAAAAATCAGTATAAATGTGTGGAAGGCAAATGATGTGTGGCTGGGATGCTGGTCTGGGATCGTATCTGGAATTACTGGACATTTTAAGGTGCATTTTCTGTTTTGTCCTTAGAAGCCATTATTTAATGCTTTGCTTTCTTCATTTAGACTGTATTACCCTATTTTCTATTTTATTTTGATCTGAATTAACACTCTCGTCTTTCGTAGTTTAGAGAGTTATTTGGATTGACATTTATTGTGACATGAAATGTGTGTTCAACATACATTAAGGGCTTTAAACCTTTTTATAGATCTTTGTTCATCCATTTGGTTCAAATGGTTGTTTGGGTTAAATTCTTTTTCAGGGATAGTCACAGAATTTACATCTGATGGAAAGCAAAGAAAGGACTTAAAACTTTTGTATATATCTTAGTTCATCCTTTCAGTTTAAATGGATGTGTGGATTAACTTTTCTTTCAGGGATTGTCAAAAAATTAACATCTGACAGAAAGTAAAGATGGAAGTAAAGCACATATGCTGCATTGGTGCTGGGTACGTAGGAGGACCGACCTGCTCTGTAATAGCCAGTAAATGTCCAGAGGTGAAAGTAACTGTTGTTGATTTGAGCCAAGAACGTATTGACGCCTGGAACTCTCCAGATTTCAACCTTCCAATTTATGAAGTGAGTTGAACCTCAACTTTTCAAGACTGCTGTTGTAATGTCCCTAGGTACTGTATAATGGGGGATCAGTGAAGCACGGGCGACTTGTAGCAAGCTGTTTAGGAAGTCAGTACAGTGCCATGTGGAGGGATTTATTCATTGCCAGTAGCTTTTCCACACTATATGGGCTGTTAAATAGTAGTTAAATAGTAGAAATAGGTGAGGTAAGTAGTCTCATCCATTCCCAAACCTTGTAAGTTTTGGGAGTACTCTATGATGCCTACTGACATTAAAAAACATTGAGGAAATCTACAAATCACTGTTGCAGTTGCCCAATTGCCCCTGAAAGATATTTAGGAGGGGGAATAAATTCCAAGTAATGTGGAAATCAATCTCCTCCCCTCTTACATAATTGTCAAGAATATACATCAACAAAACATAAATAGTGATCCTCTTTTAATAATGTCAATATGTGGCACATGCTTTAAGAGCAATATGACAAATATTGAAAGTTACTGTTATTTTGAAAGTCAGATGCAGGTATGTAAGAAATTTTATTCATGGTGTGTATCTTTTAGCCAGGTCTTGCTGAAGTGGTTAAGAAGTGCAGGGGAGTCAACTTGTTTTTCTCCACTGATGTAACAGCAGGAATAAGTGAGGCAGATCTTATCTTCATCTCAGTCAACACACCAACTAAGACCTTTGGCATGGGCAAGGTAAGATAGGATTCTGATACTAAGTAGAGATTGTACATGTAGCTGACTGGAAAGAATTTTCTGCACAAATGTTCATAACAGTTTTGAAATTTAGTGATGATTTTTACCATAGAGACAGAAAATTCTAGGTTAAAATCAGTTTTTGAATCACTTTTGTTGCAGTAATGCACAAATATTTGTATTACTCAAATTGAAAGCAATTTGTTGAACATCCATACAGCTAGTCAGTTGTTTGGAATAAATTTTGGATTCGAAAACTTTTCTTCTCACTACCATGAGGTTTGTTTTTTCCTGAGAAGTTCCTTTTTTTTTTTTTTTTTTTTTGGAGGGAGGTTGGTTGCAATTTGCATACTGCATGCAAGTACCTGTTTGATGTATGTGATATGGCAGCTTAATGAGCAGAAAAACACCAGAAGATGTTAGACATACATCACTCATAACCCTTGATGCTAAAAGTTTGCTACATTGTTTTGGCATCATGTATGTTTCAAATAGTTCATTTCCTGTCAGAGGAACCATACAAGTTCTGGGGCAGGAGGGGTATTTCTCTTTGTTGCTTTGTTAAGAGAGGGACAGGAGAAGGGGGCTGATTACTCTTTGTTGCTCTGTTTTCAATGCTTAGTACATGTAAGTCATTCCATGATAGACAGGATTGCTTGATAGTCTGTATTCTGTAATTAGTCTGTATTCTGTAATATCATCATTGACCACCTGAAGTCATGATAATGAAACCTTGAAAAGACACTTTTTCAAGAAGCACAATTGAACTTTATTGGTTGCATTTGACAATTTTGAAATGGTTACATTTCATGCAGTGTTTGTATTTTCTCTCCTCCAGGGGAGGGCAGCAGACTTGAAGTACATTGAAGCTGCAGCTCGTAAAATAGCAGAGGTTGCAGTCGGTGAAAAAGTTGTGGTAGAGAAAAGTACAGTTCCTGTGAGAGCTGCAGAAAGTATTCAGAGAATTCTCTCTGCCAACACAAGAAAAGGTTGTGCTTTTGAGGTAAGGCAGTGAACACAATCTTGCTTGAAGCTATAAATTTTTAAAATGAGAGTCATGTACTTACTTTGATCAGTGGTTGTACTCGTCATCCTTGTCAATTGGTAAAGTACTATATTTTTATTAGCTCAGTATTACATTATCGTGGCCAGTAGGAAGTAAGGGGCAGAAGGTAGGTAGGTAATTTGACATCAATACCCCTGTTACCATTCACTCTGGCCACTAACTTTTGCAGTTCATTTGATTTTGTTTCCTATTGACCCAAAGATTGACTGTCATGTAAACTCTGTTAATTCAAGAAGTGAAGCATTTTTCTACACAGTTGTTGAAATACTAGCAACAACATAATGGTGTTACCTAGTTAGTAGCTGCTGGTGTAGCACTCTTATTTAAGGGAAAAAGCAGTCATCTCAAATTGAATTCATACACCCTGGAATCGGTATTCATAAATGACTCTTTAAATCATGTGCCAAAAATTTTGTAACTGAAGTTTTCAATTTATGCAAATTGCAAATAACCCCTTTGTTTACATTGAGAATGCCACATTTATGATCTGAAAGATGCTTTAAGATAGAAATCAAACAAGAGATGTAACATGTAGTTCATGTGTCAAAGTAAGTTTGGGGCAACTGTTTATTAACTTTAAGTTAATAAGTTTATAACTTTCAGTTATGCATGGAAGTGACAAAACATTTAAACTTCATAAGATGAGGCACTAATTATTGTACAGTATGTTCAGTACAGTATATACGGTACAGTTACATCATCATAATATAGTGTGCTGTGAAGATGGTCATGAAGTCTCCAAATCAGCACTTGTGCCAGCTGGCAGCAGGATGGATCCCATTGGTGTTGGGGGCATAAGCCATCTGCTGTTACTTCCATACATAACCTTACATATGGAGCTTCATTGTTACAACTTAATCTATTGATTATGAGAGCATCTTTTGTCTTGATAGCTAGAGGCATGCAATCTCTGCTCTGACCATACACAAGAGCCACTACTGCACACATGTGGATCAAAATAATTATTTTTCCTACAATACTGTCACACAACAACTATTTGATGAAGTGTATTTACACTTCTTAACTGAGGGCCCAGGGAAAGTTTACCAAGAGGAGACAGAGCTCCGCTCCTTGGTCTTAATATAAAGATGGGTTTACTCACTGTGAATCAAATTTCCAAAGACAACAACAGACAAATGTGCAAAGAAAAAACTAAGGTAACCTCAGGACTAATCTGGCATTACTATTTTTTCCACAAAGGAAGGAGGTGGATGTGGACTGCTCTTTAAAATACCTGAAACAATGTAGTATTACAATAATACAGAAAGATTTTAAAACAGTGTGGGAGTAATGAAATCTAATGCTGTTTCACTTACACAGCACTAAGTATTTGCAACCATACAAGCACTTCAAACTTAAGTGCCTGAAAGTTTTGTGACTCTTTCTTTGAAACCAATCATTGGAATAAATTCACATCAATAAACCAGACTGATGACAATCTTCTTCCACTTTTGTGTTCCTGAGAGACTGCAATTTCTACTTTATTTTCTTTTATAGTGGGGATAGTTTCTTTCTTGATTTCTTTATTCCTTTTGTTTTGTGTGTGAACATGTTATTTTATGTGATTTCCTATTTTGGATTTCCATTTCTTTGCTTCTATTTTGTTTTTTGTTTGTCCATATGACACAGTACTTGCTACTTTACTTTATTGCTATGCAACTTATGCTTACTCTTTTCAGATATCTACAGACACTTCCATGACTGAATATTATAAGAAGCAGGGCAATCTCATGTCCTCAAATTATTTGTAATATCTACTTATGACACAAGCTATAAATGTTGTTTCTTTGAAGGTATTATCGAATCCTGAGTTTCTTGCTGAAGGATCTGCTGTCACAGATCTCCTAAATCCAGACCGTGTGCTGATTGGTGGAGAACAAACCAAGACTGGCCTGGCTGCTATGTCTAAACTATCGTGGGTTTATGAACATTGGATACCTAAGAAGTGTATTATCCTTACAAACACATGGTCATCAGAACTCTCAAAACTGGTAAGGAAATGAACAATCTGTAAGTCTTCTTTGTGAAACAAATATCGTATTCTTTGCCAACATTGGTAACTTATGATTGAATATCATTACACACTTATTTAATGGACTTTTGAGACCACCCAAAACTATTAATGTTTCTTTTTTTAGTATCACATGTTTGCCCTCGTACTCAAATCATGATTAATTAGTATGTCATTTATGTGTAATTGGCACTTGAAATCACCCCAGAACAGAACGTTTCAGATTGATGGAAGCTGATGTATGCTACCATGATAAAGAATATGGCTGTACATTATGGAAATCTTCATGTCTTCCATGTAATAAGGCAGGGTGGCAAAAACTATTGGTGAATTTACCTAGGCGTACAAACATATTCATGACCTTGGGTACGTATGCACAGGTATGCATTGGTATAATA
>WURT03079814.1:0-31656 GCA_009936505.3 Holothuria glaberrima | reverse complement strand
AAGATTCTCTACATTCTTGTATATGGCACGTATGATGGGGCGTACTGAGGGGTGGTATGAAATTACCAGAGGAATGCGCATTCCTCTGGTAATTTCATACCACCACATATTACGTCACGTTAACAACTTAAATGCACCGTAGCGTCAATTTCTAAGGTGCGCTTTAACGCGCAGTTTCTCTGTTGCATGTTTTCAATTTAATTTCACTGTCGCCCTAGCAGCCGATGAAGAGCCAGGGGTTTCTCTCCAATAATATATATATATATATATATATATATATATATATGTCTGTGTGTGTGTACATGTAATTGGCGTCAATCGGGGACACTCGTTTTTAGCAGTGAAAATGTGGATATTGCCACTTGTGTATCCACACTTGACTAGGGAAAGAAAGGCTCATGTCCCCGATTTACATGTAATACACGGATGCACACACACTCATGCACCAACCTATGATGTGTTTCCTAATGATAGGTTCCCAAAATGTAAAATGGGGAAAATGCCAAAAATGCTAAAACTTACTGAGACACATCTTTGAAAAGTTCAAAATCCATTTTCATGGTAAATTTTGCATTTGGCAATTGGGGATATCCCCACTTGCAGGTGTATCCACACTTGCCTGAAGAAAAAAAAACGCACATGTTCCCGATTTACAGCAATTACATACGAACACGCGTGTGTGTGTGTGTAAGTACACATGCAGTGTGCATTCATCTTTAACAGCTTAATGTTATTTTTTCCTCTTTTGGAAAGATTAGGAGTAATATTCACAGCAATGATGTGTCATGGTGTCTTAAGTGTTTTGTTTTACACTTCTATATTGAAAACGTGTCCTCCCTCCTTTCATTACTGAATCAAAACAGGGAGTCCGTAACAGCTCCCCGGTATTTGGCACCGTTGCTTTGTTGTCGTCAAGTCAATGGTATCAGTCACGATCATCAGACGCCATTCATTGCATCTCTTCAGGAAGGTATCATATAGTAAGGAAACAGTCTTACTTTAAGGAGCAATCATATAGTTCATTGGTTCAGAGAAATAACCCCATGAAAGAATTATGTTATTGGTAAGATTCTTCCATTATGGTTTAGGTAAGATTCTTACCAATCCTTTAAACCGTATATCGCACTCTATACTGGAAGTCTTCGAAGTAATTTCAATACCCTCTTCAGGATAGTACGTTACTTTTAAGTGACTTACTTTTTCTCAAGCAGACAGGTCCACAGCGTCCATCACAAATACACTCCCTGTTCTGTTTTCTACACGTGCCATCTGTTCGACATGCCCTCTCACAGTTCCTTCCGGCAGCCAATTCGTTACGCTCGTGTTGACACTGAAGTTGTGCTGCTAAGAAATAAACAAGTATTGCTGCTTGATTCTCAAAATATGAAAATGTTATTTTGTATTGTTGAACGCAATCTCATACATATAAACTCAACAACAGCTAAAGTAAACCACACGGAAAGGGGAAGAGCATATTAAGAAGCTGTCCTTGTAGAAGTTGTGGGTTCCTTGACTCCTTGTGACAAGCAGAGTTGTGCGGAGACTTTGCAAAACTCATTTCTGGCCAATTGTCCATTGATTTAAATTCACAAAAATAAACGAAATGTGTGCTACTATCTTATCTTTACTTGTGACTTTGCATTTACAATAGAAGAAGTAGATTTAATATTTTCCATTCACTTTTCATTTGGACTATATCTTTTGTTTCTCGCCTGCAAAGATGAAAATCATTCTGTCTTTAGTTTAGAGACAACTTAATTTTCTCTGTTTTAAAGGTTTGCAGACATTTTAAACGTCGAGGAATCTTCTTGAGTACCCTGAAATTTTTACATAAGGGTGAAAAGACCCTAAAATGTTTCTTCATAAACAGTTGTCCAAAAGGGGCATTTTGTCATTATTGAACCGTAAAAAGTAATCAAACAATGCATGTTAATTTACAGTTTGACTTAAAGTGACCATGTTGCAAAGCAGCAATGCTGATTGACCAATCCTACAAATAGCCCCAATCCACGAAAGCAAAAAAAAAAAAAAAAAAAAAAAAGGCGTTCGATAAGCTCACTTCTACAAAACGTTCGAAGGGCAGATTGAAAAAGTGTGTATTACATGTGCCACAGTTATATGTGTGAATTTAAATTCATCCCATCAACTTGTAGGCAAATACGATACAGTAAGGTACTAGGTAAGGCCTCTGATAGCTGCCAGATTGGCAAACCATCACCGAGTTTACAAGTACGCAGACCACAGGGTATGGCAACAATGTAAGAATTGTACTCAACCGTCTCAATGGTATGTGTGAGGCACAAAAACCAGTGTGGAGGGTGTTCAATTTTCCAAGTTGCTACATTAAAACATAAACTGCTTTTTCATTGTGACATAGGTGTAAAGATACTTGGTTCGATGTTTTCTTTGCATTGCTTTTATTATATTTTCACTCAACTCTGTTATGAAAGGTTTTCCTTTATCTAACTCCAATGTCTAATAATATACCTAAAACAATGGATATTTATTCTTAACTTCTAATCCGTGTTGCTACAGTAACAGATTATGTGTAAGACATTTTAAGGTGTCCTAACCATGGGCACCCTTTACAGCTGGGGATCGTAGGAATCACATGGAAATGTTAACAACGTCTTCCAAAATAGACCACATAAGGGCATTATGAAGAAGGTAGTGTCATGTATTGCCTATCAAAAAGAACGAAAGAAAGAAAAAACGGCGGAAAAACGAAGCTAGGTCCATGAAACAAAGGAACTCCATGGGTCCCTTCTTTAGTCACTCTCTGGAACCGAAGCAGTGCTCTCTAAGGAGGAAACTTACTCACCGAAGGGGCGTTTGATATGGGTGTAACAGACTTCCAATATGGCGATTAATTTGAACATATGTTTGTTTATTAAAAGCTGAACTGGTACGAACGGTAGATCGAGCTTTTTACAGTGAATTTGAAGAAGTGTCTAACACACAATATTGAAAGATATTTCTAATACAAAGGATTAGTCTATTTCTATACATTTCGAAAAAAAAAAAACAGATTTATTTCGTAGAGAGGGTGGGGCTTGGGAAGGGCATGAGGAACATGTGTAGGGCAAATACCCTCATGTCCCTTGACTTCAAAGTGTTAGCATACGTTTTTGAAAGCAGCATCAAATATAGTTACTAGTGACGGATCTGCGAATTTTGAAAGCTGAAAGCTAGTCCTAGGGAGATGCGTTGCACATGACCAACGTCGACCTCAGTCTGGCTTTAAAAGCTCATCTCATACGCTCTGGATAACAATTATCAACACTCTGAAACAAAAAAGTCTAGTATTGCCATTCCGTGATTAGTACGCAAAGGCTTTAGTGTGACAGTGGGAAGGTCACAAATTGCAGCGTGAAATCCATTCTCTTAAACACAAAGTGTCTCTTAGTGTCTGATTTTCCCACGTGTATCTCGAGTATGCAGACAATTCGTTATCCAGAACAATCTTTGTTACCCTATACACAAAATTCCACCCTAACTGTGATTCTACATTTAGATTCCTACTGTTGGCGCTACACTGGAGACACTTTGGAATTACAAATACTTGTGGAACCAGTTTTTGTGCCATTTGGGGTCCGAGCTTACCGACGAAGCAATACAGCCTAGCTAAACAGGAATGTTGTGTAACGGAAATGTTAGCGAACTTGCGTCAAAATAGAACCAATCAGGAACCTTCATTTAATTTTTCCCTGAATGAAAATATATTTGCACAGTATGCTAGCATAATTGATGTACTAATTATAGTGCTTATTTAGTGGGATATCTTTTAAATATTACTTTTTCCGAGCCAAAATTTGAAACTTACAAAAATTCATTCTGAATGGATTCCATTTAAAAGCCGTTTTGCAAACATCACATTTCTGTGTTCTACTGAAGAACATCATATTGCAAACCCCATAGACATAGACATCTTTTATCGTGAACTGAGAATTTTTTTCCTTCTTGTTACAAACAATATCACAGTAGTGCCCAGTCTTTAGTTGCATGGTTACATTATAACGAAAGTTGCACAGAAAGCCTTCTCCTGTTCTGCTGTAGCTGTGCGACTGAGAGTAGTTTGTGCCAGTCCGGTAGTCTTTACACTATTTGTTTTCTATTCTATTGATACGGTGATAACTATCCAGCCCTGGACATTTGCTGTCATGATGATCGGAAGAGAAACCGTTAACAATTTTAGCGAGATCAATTCGTCTTCTTAACGCATAGGGTGACTGATCCAAATCGGGGAAAACATGCTTTGCATGTTACGCACCCTGTCTTTCCAAATATGGCAAAACTTTTGACACCGGTTGTTTCTGTATTGTATGACTAAACTAGAAAACAACCACGTTATTGACAATAAAGTTTTAAGAAAACTGTGAAAAGTATCTGTCAGTTATTTAATTCAATTCCATTCACTTTATTTTAATCAATGAACGAATGCACAGTACATATAACAATTATGCTAAGTATAACAATAGATGCAGGCAGTATAGTCATAAAAAAGATTGTAAGAAAGTATAATTGAAATACATGAGAGCAATGATAGAGGAGTTTCCGAGGAAAGTCCAAAGATAGAACTTGTCAAGAAGAAAACCATATTATAATATGGTACAAATGATAACCATCATAGGCAAAACTAATATCAAAACAAGAAATACACCAATTACTCGACAAGATACGACACCAATCTCTTACACCCCCAACAAGCTCTGACAAAACAACCCAACCTCCACACCCTACATAGCAGGCGGAAAACGGAGATAACTTTATATATATTTGTAAATTAGGTCCCCTTTTGTAGCGATTTCTAAAGCAGATATAGGAGGATGGAAGTCTTTTCAATTGTCACTAAGTGAATTCCAAGTCTTAGGGTTTGAGAAGCAGATACCGTAGTCAGAAGAGGTCAAACGCTTGAGAGGTAGACTGAAATGGTTTTCTGGGGATTTAGAGTTACGGACTGTGAATAAATAATCGAAACAGTTGGGAAGAAGCCTATCATTGTGCTGATAAACGAAACAAGGGATTTGGAGCTTGTTGAGGTCTGAAACTTTCAAAGTATTCAAAGAAGAAACGACTGGGCTGCTTTTGACGTTACTATTTGTATGGGCAATAAAACGAATAGCCTTTTTTTGAAGCAACGTGAGTTTTTGTAGACGTAAAGCATATTTCTCCATACAATGTTACAATAAGCAAAATACGGTAAAATAATAGCATTATAATCGAAATTAGTGCATTGCTAGGAAAGCAAAATTTTAGTTTGCTCGATATTCCTACTCCTCTGGATATCGTACTTGAAATAAAGTCAATA
This sequence comes from Holothuria glaberrima, assembly GCA_009936505.3. Taxonomy (NCBI): domain Eukaryota; kingdom Metazoa; phylum Echinodermata; class Holothuroidea; order Aspidochirotida; family Holothuriidae; genus Holothuria; species Holothuria glaberrima. Next base: position 26,348 of record WURT03079814.1, on the reverse strand, counting down.
TGAAGTTTCCAGCTTTAGTGACTAATCGTAAGAAATGCTTGTACTATTTAGCTAATTGAGCTATGGAAGAAACCGAACCCACCAAATTTTCAAGAGCTTTAACAAAATCAACCTTGGTAAGGGTGAGCTTTAACAAAATCAACCTTGGTTAGGGTTTCGTCATCTAAGAAAATTAAGGTATGCACCTTGACGAGTAGTCGTAGTGGAGGATAGCACCTGATAATACATAACAGTGAGATTCCGATTTAAAACACACGGTATATACAGGGAAGACTATAAAATAAATCTTACCTGATTTCCTTAGGATTCAAAAGCTACTTTAATTTGAACTCAAATTGGGTGCCTCCTTACAATTCGAGATTTGAGTAAGGTTGAAAGGGGCATCTGTTAAGGTCCCTCTTCTTTATAAAATTTCCGAAACCTGTTGTTTCCATTTTTCAATCGTTTTCCTCACTTTCCCCTTTCCTTCTCAATTTGTTGATCATTCTTCCGACTAATTAATGTTTATCGCCTACTACTATATTGCAATGCTATTGGAACATGCTAGAAAAGCGTACAGCATGTATTTCAGCTTCGTTGACAATTTACAAACGTTTTGTGTTGTTAAGCGGGTTTTCTTACTAAATATGAAATAAGGGTGGCTACAGCCTACACGTATTTCAACGTCACATACCTGAATCTCCCCTTTGCGTTTTCTTTCTGTTTTCATCTTTTTCGCTTTCTTTTCTTCTTTTTCCCTTCTTACTCTTTCATACTCTTCTCTATTCTCCCTAATTTTGATCTTTCCCCTTTACTGCAAGTTCTCAACTTGAACTAGTTGAGAACTTCTACGCAGGTCATAAAGTAAGTAGACAGGTCAAATCTAGTGAGAATGTTACTCAGTAAGTGTTACTCAGTGCACAATAAGCTAGCGGTGCGCTACCTTCTGGACCAGTGATTCCAAAACTTTTCTATGCTAAGGGCTAAAACAGGAAACCAGTGCTAGGGAGAGGGACTTGATTGGGGAAACAATCTTACACGCCATCGCGATGACGCCACAAGAAAACAAATCCAGTCTGCAAGCTCCACATTGGTGTCAGGATTCAGTCTTTTGGGAAACAGGTGGTTGGAGTAGATCCCGTCTGGATTTCAGGGGCAACAGAGTCGATTTTGGAGCATTATGAAGTAATGGAGGGAATTAGGATGAAGATTTTTAATATACCACACAAGTAACACGCGAAAGTGTTTACTGTGTAATAGCTGAACTCGAACTAACGTCTAAGGTTACAGCCACACACCCGTGAGTCTAGTTCAGTTCGAAGACAGAGCCACATTATCCAGCACTGAGTTTACATTGTTCAAGGTCATATTGACTCACAACTATGTGTGAGCGCAAGTAGGGTTGCAGCCACCTGGGCAAGCATCATTGAATAACCTAAATGTCGCTATTGTTTGAATGAAAGACAATCAAAGTGAATTGACCAATTGTATTTTGAACTATAGGGTTATTCCTACATAAACTTGGGATGGGTGGGTATTGTATCCCTTTGCAGCTAATCAAAGTCTTACCGCGGGGGCCGGGTTAAATGATGTAATCATCTGCAAATGGGACTGATGTGAACCGTTCATATTTTAAGATCGATTTGCAGTTTCGTTTCTTGACGTCGCAATACCATATGTGACAGGAATGGATAAACTCGTGATTGATGATTCATTCGAGGTTTGTAAAGTTTGTCATTGTGACCAGACTGACCTTCAAATAGAATACCGAATCACCTTCCGGTGTCAAGTACAGACGTAGAGGACAGTCTGTCCATAAGCTGGACATTTCGGCATATGACCACGCTATGGTTTCTACAGCCAACTTAATACACAATGTAGGTGTTATAATATTTCAAGAAATTAATTGGGGAAGCAAACTGAGTAGCTAAATGCCAATTGAAGCCATTTTTTTCTCTGTGCCATGTTCATGCAATAGTAATAAACTGCTCATTTTAAGTTAATGAGAAATCATGGTTTCACTATGCATTTCATTTATTGATTGATTGATTGATTGTAAAATTTTCTTGATATCAGTCATAAAATGAGGATATAATAAAATGGATTCTGCAACATAAAAATATAAAAATACGAAAAATATAATAAAGGTATCATCTAGTTATGTGACAGTTTAAAAGCTTTAAACTGCTCGGTAAAAAAGAATGTCTAAAACGTTCTGTGCGCATACGAGGTAGGTCATATAACCTACGTGGAATTGAATAATACTTATGAAGAGGATGGTCAGGATCAGCCAAAATGACTTTAGCATAATCAAAGACAATTCCTTCAATGTATTGGTCCTCTATTGAAAAATACTTCCTGAAGTGTCTTTTAATAAATTGAGTTGCGTTTTGGAACAGGAAGAAAGCCAAACGGAAGCACAATAGACCACAAGTGAAAGCACCACTGAACGAAAAAGCCAAAGCTGTTTCTTATATTCTAAACCAAATACTCCCAACTTATAAATACAATATAGCCTCTGCTTTATTTTCTTCAGCTATGACAGTGACTAACAAATTTGAGTAAGCGAAATCCAATTTGGTCTGATTCTCTAACAATTTCTTTACCTATTACCCTTTGGCCAACGAAGCACGTTCATAACTCATCATTTTTCGCTAGTAAATATATCTTAAAGCTGCGAATTGCAAATTTAAGACACTGAAAACTGGAGGTCCCATGCACCTCTCTTTCAGAATTATTGGCTTCAGATCTTTCTATGGATCCATTTTGCAGAGGTTTGCTACACCATTATTTTGTGTTTGCGCGTCTACTAACTGGAAACACCTCACAGTGAAACCGCAATCAAACCACTATTGTCAAACATAAGGAGAGAGACTGCAGGTGATCATAGTTTCATATTAAACATTATACAGTTCAAATGTACAAGTAATTGCCTCTTAGTTCAACAATGTGGCCCAACGTTGAAGGATTCTAATCACTAGTGCGGTCACAACTTTTCTAAGTCACTAATTTTGCTAAGACTCGCCCAATCAGAATAAAGAACGTCCGGTTGGAAGTATGTGATGAATTCAAGGAGACCTCACTCTTACCTCATGTATATCTTATGTAAGGCTGTGTGGTTACACGACAAGCTTGCACCCATCGAGTGCCATACTTTTGAAGGATTTTTGTAACGTGTTCTGATGTCTGATGGCTGAATGTTTGTATGTAATTTACATTGACTTACGATAACAGTCACATCTCAAACTTTCGCTGAACGCTATAAGTTGAAGCTTTGCCTCTGCTCTCCTCTACAGAATTTTTGCATTGGCAGGCCCTACCTGTCTGAGGTATTGTGAGTGTATATGGCTCAGGGGGAGGGAAAGGTCGTTGTAGGGATGGTTGGCTGAGGCTTATGGGAAGTTTAAAACAGTTGGTAGAAGTACATATAACCAGTCGAGCCCTGAACCTACTATCATGTTAGTTATAGACAGTATCCCTGTTATTGACATGGTCTTCTGTATGGGGTTCTTTCAAATTTTGGAAGAATCTGGCTAAACTGTTACAACTTGGAGAATAAATCCAATGCCAGTTATATGCCGTTGCTGAAACTACTTTCCTTGCAAAACACAAATTTCAAATTGGGAACTATGACAGAATAATTGCGTCACGTTACCTAGTGGCAATACGGCTTTAAGGCAGAATCAGTGTGAAGCAAAATGATAATCCAAATGGTCTCTGTCAATTTTTCAAGATGCTAAAGGTGAAAACCCATGGGATATTGAAGAGGATAATCTTGCGTGCTGAACTCGTTCAATTTATTGTGTTATCCAATTCTTGTTCTCAGTTGATATGTTGTTGTTCCCAATAATGGTGGTGAAAAAGAGTTTAATCCTATTCAGTAGTAGGTGCAGGAACAATCGCCCAGTAATTATGTCTATTCCGCGTACGTTTGTATGGTCTTTTACTGACACGGCGATTTTGTTTATCAATATCGTAGGGTTTTCAATACAATGTAAAAATTGTTTTCAAATTGGCGGAAAAGCTCTAAAAGGCTATACACAAAGGAGTTAAGCCTCTAGTGAGCTATGCCTTAAGCAAAAATGCCTTACACCATAAAACCTGGTAATCATAAAACATAGGCAAAATGATTTCATGTTACAGCAATTACGTATCACGTACTTACCTGCAATACCCAAAATACAGCCAGCAGCAAAAATGCACAGGAGTGTTGTTTTGTTATGTGCCATCACTTCAGTATTCTCATTCTCTAACAAATATCACCACAAGTTATGTACTTGCTATAAAACAAATACAGCCTTGCCCCAATCGGGTAATGTAAGGTTCTGAGATAGTAAGCAATGCTCCAAAATATCAAGTTTGATAAAGGTTCCTCAAAGAACAGCAGTTTAGACTTACTGTTACAGGGAACGAGGTTTTTCAAAGAGAGGCGAAATTTTACTGGTGCAGATCTTCATTGGTGATCTTCGTGACCTCGTCCAATGGCTTGCCTTCCTGTTTTCCTGGCAGACAGAGCACGTGTAGTATGTTGCATCGAGCTACTTCTCCAATGGAATTTGACAAAATGAACAAAAATCAACAAAATGAGAATAAAGAAGGCTTACATTATCTTTTACATTCTCATAGCTATAGTTGTCTACATTTAATATCTCTTTAATGTAAACGTTTAATGATGGAAAATAAGGATTTCCTAATGTCCATAAACCTGTGGGTTTAGCGCACAAAGAGTGTTTTGGTAAAATGGATCCATGCAAAAAGCTAAAAGCATCCGTTTATTGCATTTATGTTTAGCCTGTAGAACCATAATGGTGCGTTAGGGTATTTCAGTGTCGACCACACAGTTTGAAGGAAACCTGTAGGCTCGTAGCCCCTAACGTTCTCATACCATGGGTCTCAACCAATTTTGTTCACACTAAAGTTAAGCTTGGTTAGAGTAATAGGTTTGAGTTAGTTTTACTGTCCTTTGGGTATTTGAGTCCATAAAAATTATCGGATACTTGTATTTTTCATTCAAGATGAGGTTTGACCATCCTACAGGAACAGGATTTCTGACGGTATTTTTTGTTATCACCAACGAGACGCCGTTGTTACAGAGTTTCGATAAAATTGGTCAAGTGTAATTGAACAGGAAGGTCCACGTCATTCGTAAAGATCATAATGATTTATTTCTATGAAAGACGTTTGCCTTATCACATATTTCTTGTGCCCTCATTCCAACTCGTCGTCTCTCATTTAAACATTGGGAAACATTGATTACCTATGGCAAAATAAAATCTATTGACTTACTCCTAATTAGGTACGAGTGATAATTAAACACTTGCCACTTATCAAATACCTAGTCCCGACCCATCGTTCTAAACCAGAGCTAAGACTCAGCTTTACGAAATTTCTGTTCTTGGTTATGATTCTTATCGGTAAAATATGGTGTCTTTAATAATGATACCAAGTTGCAAAGTGGTACTTACTTTAATCTGACTCACCCTGCCCATTCTCATTATTTCAGAGCTACACATACTGATCTTCTAAAAACAGTAGTTGCTTGATATCTGCTCTTACAAGACGCAAGTGTTATCTTAAATAAACTTACACCCATTCTACTCTGAATATATTTCCTGCCGTGAATTTAGTGGGAAGTGTAATAATTTTTATTTTCACTAGAAAATGATTACAGCAAAGGGTCCAGATGAGAGTCCAACGGTGCATGACCTACCCCTGTTTCATAGCAAATAAGTTGCAATTCGTCCTACGTCTCATAAATCCTTTGCAAACTATCTAAATGTCCTCCATCTAAGGATATGTTTAATTTCAGTTCCCTTTTGATTTGAAAACCACCCGCGACGTATTATTGCAAAAGGTACAGAAACGTGTTTTAAAGCATCTACTATGCAAACGTTTGACACGCTTAGTCCATAATTTCCACTGTTCACCTCCCCTGTCTGATGACCATTATTAAGACTATAATATGTGGAATTTTTTTAACGAGAACTACTTTTCGAAAGCAAGGGGTAAGTGTCCAACCTCAGGATTGCAATTTTCAAGAGGTGATTATGAAGCAATTTAACATTTCAATCATTTTTTGTAAGTTCCTGTAGGCTTACACAGTTTGGAAATACATGAGTACTTACATAATTTATTAAAAAGTTTTAACGTATGTTTATAGTGAACATGCCTCAGGAAACATGCTTGTTGATTCTTAACCCGATTTGTTATACTGGATACTGTACAATTGGATTCCCTTTCAGAATTAGTAAAACTACGTTTTTGTCACCCCAGATCGTCCAGAAGGCCCTATGTTGACCTCATGGTACCAGCCCTGGGAGAGCAATGTAACAGCCAGGTTACCACTTAATTAAAAGTCACTGCGTAACATGTTAGCCACCTTATTCAAGGAGAGTAATTCCACAGCCTCAACTTCGACACGTAACCTTTCTCTTACTCACAACAAAAACACGAACAATTTACCAAATTATGAGAAATTGTCAAGATATGGACCGTTTGAAACTTTGACAAAGGTAGCGTTATTTTGCGTCTTAGTTACATTTGACGAACAATTTTTTTTAAAGAGTCCCCCTAACGTTAGAAGCCTACTCTGGGATGGCACATTCGGACAAGGTGATAGAGGAAGGGCTCATATCACAGCTGAAAATTCCAAGTCGGTCCAGTTGAACTGGACTAAACTGGACCAGTGCAACTTCATCTGGACCGTTTTAACTGGACTGTTCTGCAAATTAGACATGCCTAAATGACAAATCTAGTTGAACTAGTCCAGTTCAAAAGAACCCAAGCAGAATAACTCAACTGGATTAGTTCAACTGGACTGTTCTAAAAATATAAAATGTTATTTGGAAAGCCAACTGGTACATCGCAATATGTCTCCTGTTTTAATGGACAGCCTACTATGAGTGGCTTTTAGAAGGATAAATCAGATGTAATGCTGTACTTAAAAATGCATTTGACGACAGTCAAAAGCATCCAGAATAGATAATTGAATGAAATATATAAGTAGTACAGAATGTAACGAGTCATATGTTTATTGGAAGAAACTGTTGACAACAACTTAATAGAGAGCTAGTGTTTTTTCAGTCTAAAAAGTCCATTTTTTTTCAAAAAAGAATTGCTGACAATGACACAAACCCAAAAGCTCTCTTCCCAGTAATTAATGAATTTATTGGGGATGGCTCTCCATCACATGTATGTTTACCCAATGATGTTCCCACTGAAGAACAACTACCCGATAAGTTTGCGTTAAACTTCGCCATGAAAGTTGACGACATCCGTGCAAGTATCACGTCATCTTCGCCTGTTAACGTTGTCACTGTTTCGCCTAATCCTTCGAACGATGTTTTTTTTCTAAATTTAGCAAGCTAACGGTAGATGAGCTGTGGAAGATCATTTCCGGGCTGCCAACTAAACACTGCTGTCTGGATCCATTGCCCACATGGTCACTTAAAAATGGTAAATCTGAGCTTGAGACTTTCCTATGCAATATTGTTAATTCATCTCTATCTAACGGTTTCTTTCCAACTATGTGTAAACGTGCGGTAGTTAGACCAATTTTAAAGAAGCAAAATATGAATGCAAATGATTTAAAAAGTTACAGACAAGTATCTAATTTACCTGTCATATCTAAGATTATTAAAAGATCTGTCTTAATTCAATTGTCATCTCATATTGTACGCATTAACAGCTTAGACCCTTTTCAATCTGCTTATTGTCCTGGTTTTAGTACAGAGTCCGCCCTGCTTAAAGTAAAGAGTGATATTCTCTCCGCCCTTGATGATTAGAAATGTGTCTTACTGGTCCTACTTGATCTCTCGGCAGCTTTCGACACGATCGATCATGAGCTATTATTGAAGAAGTTAGACATAGAGTTTGTCATACGTGGGGTTGCTCTTGATTAGTTTAAATCATACTTAACGGATAGATCCCAGGCCATTCACATCTCTCAGTCTAATTCCCGAGCGCACGTCTTGCGCCATGGAGTACCTCAGGGATCAATCCTGGGCCCTGTCCTTTTCACTTTATATACTTCGGCTCTGGGTAATTTGATAGGTTTCCATCATATTAATTATATGTTTAATGTCGACGACACACAACTGTATATTACTTTTCATCCAACTGATCTTAATATTGCTTTTGCTAACATGGAGACATGTATTCGCGATGTCAGATTGTGGATGTGTAGTAGCTATCTCAGGCTTAACAACGACAAAACTGAAGCTGTTATTTTCAGAACCCCTTTTATAGACCATATCGATTTTGATTCAGTGTTATTGCGTGTTGGAGAAAAGGAAATTTCAACCAATTCTGTCGTGCGAAATCTTGGTGTGTATATGGATAACCATCTGTCGATGGATAATCATGTTAATTACCTGTGTAAAACTACTATGTACCATATTAGGCAAGTAGGCCTTCTTCGTAAGTATCTTAATAGATCTGCTACTGAGAAACTCATTCATGCCGTTATATCTAGCCGCCTTGATTATGCTAACTCCCTTTTGTATGGTACCTCATCAAATAATTTCTCTAGGCTTCATAAAATTCAGAATAAAGCTGCTAGAATTGTTCTCCGGGCGAATCGTCGCTCTCACATTACCCCTCTTTTGAAAGAACTACATTGGCTGCCCGTAAGACAACGCATTAATTACAAATTACTGCTCATGGCTTTTCGCAGCTTTAAACTTGGTACCCCTGCGTATCTAAGAGACTATTTACACCCAGCAACTAGAAACAGATCCTCAAGAACCCGTAACTTATTCCAGTTAATTGTCCCTCCCTCCCGTACAAAATCTTTTCGGGATCGAACTTTTTAACACGCTGCATCCCGTCAATGGAATTCGCTTCCAATGAATATCAAGGCCCTGGTTTCTGTCGATCAATTTAAACGGTCTCTGAAAACTTATCTTTTCTCTTAATGTTTATAACTTATCTTTCTTTTTTGTTATCTGCACCTGTGCAGCGCTTCGAGCATAGTTTCACTTTGGATTCAGCGCTCTATAAGACTAACTATTATTATTACTATTATTCTTTAGAAGTTGTAAAAGTGTGTAAATTGCCAATTTTGGGAATAAACTTGAAAACCGATGGCAAAAGTTCTTCAAAAGCTCTAACCTGACGAGATGCGTCCTATCTTGATTATGTAAAATAATTAAGAACCAGTTGAATTCAATATGACTTTTCTGGACCAGTTAACTGAACTTTACTGACCAATTTAGTTGGACTTGCGTGGGTCAGCTATACTGGACTTCTTGAACCAATTCATTTGAAGTTCGCTTGTCCAATTGTATTGGACTTCACTGACTGGTGTTAATTGAACTTCAATATACTAGGTCAACTGGTCCTTCTTGGAACCTTTTACAAGGACTTCCATGGAAAGTGCAGCTCGGTTGTATTGTACTGATCATTGTACTGGATTTTACCGGACCAGGGCGATACCACTTTAAATATTGTGATCACTTCAAATAGACTTTACTAGACTTTTTCAAAAGGACTTTGTTGTGATAATTTTAACTGGACTTTAATGGCACAGTTCAATAGGACTTTATTATAATAGTCCAACTGAGCTTTGCAGGGCCAGTTAAACAAGGTTTTATTGTGACTAGTTTAACTGCACTTTGCTGAAACAGTTTAACTGGACTTTAAACGTTGTGATCAGTTGGACTAGACTTTATTGGACCATTTCAATTACATTTTATTTTGATCAGTTCAACTTAAATTTATAGAACCATTGTGATCAGTTGAATCGGACTTTCTTGAACAAATTCAATAAGATTTTATTAGATCCGTTTAACTGGACTCTAATAGGTCAGTTTAAGTGGACTTTATTGAACTACCCCCCAACTTTATATTGCTTCTAAAGAGAACGGTTTTGAAAATCTTAGTGAGGGGGACCGGTGTTTTTTATTGTCATAAAACCTCTGAAGTTCACACACTATACTATCTTACTTTTGATACATGTTAGTCGATTACTTATTTTCTTAAATATCCTTCGTCAACTCAGGAACATGTGGTCATTTCGAAGGTTACCGGAAACATGTAACAATTACTTTGATTTGTATGAAAAAAGTGAAAATAGACTGCTTTTAAAATTATAAGGATTTTATGTCTCCTACCGCTGAGATCCTAAGCTTCACAGTAACGTAAATTTATTTACGTAGAAGGTTTTAAAGAGGCAATGTCTCATATTCTGAATTTCGTTTTCTCAACACACCTTGCAAAATAGTGTCCTGTAGTACAATGCCAGTCAAAACTTCCTTTTGTAAATCATTTCTATGGCTCTTCCCATGGAACAAATGCGACGCATTACGCGAAGGATGGGGATATAGAAAACAATGGCCTACCACCACTGCTCACAGCACTACTCTGAGCTTATATGGTCAGAAAAACTTGACTCTGATACAACACACCAGATGTGCTCCGCCAATTCTGTCCCCGAATACTGCATTAAAAGACAGGTATAGACTATTTGGTAAATGATGTCATAAATCTTTCCATATTAATAACAATATTTTAAAGGATTTGTTAATCCCCATATATATATATATATATATATGGGGATTAACAAATCCTTTAAAATATTGTTATTAATATGGAAAGATTTATGACATCATTTACCAAATAGTCTATACCTGTCTTTTAATGCAGTATTCGGGGACAGAATTGGCGGAGCACATCTGGTGTGTTGTATCAGAGTCAAGTTTTTCTGACCATATAAGCTCAGAGTAGTGCTGTGAGCAGTGGTGGTAGGCCATTGTTTTCTATATCCCCATCCTTCGCGTAATGCGTCGCATTTGTTCCATGGGAAGAGCCATAGAAATGATTTACAAAAGGAAGTTTTGACTGGCATTGTACTACAGGACACTATTTTGCAAGGTGTGTTGAGAAAACGAAATTCAGAATATGAGACATTGCCTCTTTAAAACCTTCTACGTAAATAAATTTACGTTACTGTGAAGCTTAGGATCTCAGCGGTAGGAGACATAAAATCCTTATAATTTTAAAAGCAGTCTATTTTCACTTTTTTCATACAAATCAAAGTAATTGTTACATGTTTCCGGTAACCTTCGAAATGACCACATGTTCCTGAGTTGACGAAGGATATTTAAGAAAATAAGTAATCGACTAACATGTATCAAAAGTAAGATAGTATAGTGTGTGAACTTCAGAGGTTTTATGACAATAAAAAACACCGGTCCCCCTCACTAAGATTTTCAAAACCGTTCTCTTTAGAAGCAATATAAAGTTGGGGGGTAGTTCAATAAAGTCCACTTAAACTGACCTATTAGAGTCCAGTTAAACGGATCTAATAAAATCTTATTGAATTTGTTCAAGAAAGTCCGATTCAACTGATCACAATGGTTCTATAAATTTAAGTTGAACTGATCAAAATAAAATGTAATTGAAATGGTCCAATAAAGTCTAGTCCAACTGATCACAACGTTTAAAGTCCAGTTAAACTGTTTCAGCAAAGTGCAGTTAAACTAGTCACAATAAAACCTTGTTTAACTGGCCCTGCAAAGCTCAGTTGGACTATTATAATAAAGTCCTATTGAACTGTGCCATTAAAGTCCAGTTAAAATTATCACAACAAAGTCCTTTTGAAAAAGTCTAGTAAAGTCTATTTGAAGTGATCACAATATTTAAAGTGGTATCGCCCTGGTCCGGTAAAATCCAGTACAATGATCAGTACAATACAACCGAGCTGCACTTTCCATGGAAGTCCTTGTAAAAGGTTCCAAGAAGGACCAGTTGACCTAGTATATTGAAGTTCAATTAACACCAGTCAGTGAAGTCCAATACAATTGGACAAGCGAACTTCAAATGAATTGGTTCAAGAAGTCCAGTATAGCTGACCCACGCAAGTCCAACTAAATTGGTCAGTAAAGTTCAGTTAACTGGTCCAGAAAAGTCATATTGAATTCAACTGGTTCTTAATTATTTTACATAATCAAGATAGGACGCATCTCGTCAGGTTAGAGCTTTTGAAGAACTTTTGCCATCGGTTTTCAAGTTTATTCCCAAAATTGGCAATTTACACACTTTTACAACTTCTAAAGAATAATAGTAATAATAATAGTTAGTCTTATAGAGCGCTGAATCCAAAGTGAAACTATGCTCGAAGCGCTGCACAGGTGCAGATAACAAAAAAGAAAGATAAGTTATAAACATTAAGAGAAAAGATAAGTTTTCAGAGACCGTTTAAATTGATCGACAGAAACCAGGGCCTTGATATTCATTGGAAGCGAATTCCATTGACGGGATGCAGCGTGTTAAAAAGTTCGATCCCGAAAAGATTTTGTACGGGAGGGAGGGACAATTAACTGGAATAAGTTACGGGTTCTTGAGGATCTGTTTCTAGTTGCTGGGTGTAAATAGTCTCTTAGATACGCAGGGGTACCAAGTTTAAAGCTGCGAAAAGCCATGAGCAGTAATTTGTAATTAATGCGTTGTCTTACGGGCAGCCAATGTAGTTCTTTCAAAAGAGGGGTAATGTGAGAGCGACGATTCGCCCGGAGAACAATTCTAGCAGCTTTATTCTGAATTTTATGAAGCCTAGAGAAATTATTTGATGAGGTACCATACAAAAGGGAGTTAGCATAATCAAGGCGGCTAGATATAACGGCATGAATGAGTTTCTCAGTAGCAGATCTATTAAGATACTTACGAAGAAGGCCTACTTGCCTAATATGGTACATAGTAGTTTTACACAGGTAATTAACATGATTATCCATCGACAGATGGTTATCCATATACACACCAAGATTTCGCACGACAGAATTGGTTGAAATTTCCTTTTCTCCAACACGCAATAACACTGAATCAAAATCGATATGGTCTATAAAAGGGGTTCTGAAAATAACAGCTTCAGTTTTGTCGTTGTTAAGCCTGAGATAGCTACTACACATCCACAATCTGACATCGCGAATACATGTCTCCATGTTAGCAAAAGCAATATTAAGATCAGTTGGATGAAAAGTAATATACAGTTGTGTGTCGTCGACATTAAACATATAATTAATATGATGGAAACCTATCAAATTACCCAGAGCCGAAGTATATAAAGTGAAAAGGACAGGGCCCAGGATTGATCCCTGAGGTACTCCATGGCGCAAGACGTGCGCTCGGGAATTAGACTGAGAGATGTGAATGGCCTGGGATCTATCCGTTAAGTATGATTTAAACTAATCAAGAGCAACCCCACGTATGACAAACTCTATGTCTAACTTCTTCAATAATAGCTCATGATCGATCGTGTCGAAAGCTGCCGAGAGATCAAGTAGGACCAGTAAGACACATTTCTAATCATCAAGGGCGGAGAGAATATCACTCTTTACTTTAAGCAGGGCGGACTCTGTACTAAAACCAGGACAATAAGCAGATTGAAAAGGGTCTAAGCTGTTAATGCGTACAATATGAGATGACAATTGAATTAAGACAGATCTTTTAATAATCTTAGATATGACAGGTAAATTAGATACTTGTCTGTAACTTTTTAAATCATTTGCATTCATATTTTGCTTCTTTAAAATTGGTCTAACTACCGCACGTTTACACATAGTTGGAAAGAAACCGTTAGATAGAGATGAATTAACAATATTGCATAGGAAAGTCTCAAGCTCAGATTTACCATTTTTAAGTGACCATGTGGGCAATGGATCCAGACAGCAGTGTTTAGTTGGCAGCCCGGAAATGATCTTCCACAGCTCATCTACCGTTAGCTTGCTAAATTTAGAAAAAAAACATCGTTCGAAGGATTAGGCGAAACAGTGACAACGTTAACAGGCGAAGATGACGTGATACTTGCACGGATGTCGTCAACTTTCATGGCGAAGTTTAACGCAAACTTATCGGGTAGTTGTTCTTCAGTGGGAACATCATTGGGTAAACATACATGTGATGGAGAGCCATCCCCAATAAATTCATTAATTACTGGGAAGAGAGCTTTTGGGTTTGTGTCATTGTCAGCAATTCTTTTTTGAAAAAAAATGGACTTTTTAGACTGAAAAAACACTAGCTCTCTATTAAGTTGTTGTCAACAGTTTCTTCCAATAAACATATGACTCGTTACATTCTGTACTACTTATATATTTCATTCAATTATCTATTCTGGATGCTTTTGACTGTCGTCAAATGCATTTTTAAGTACAGCATTACATCTGATTTATCCTTCTAAAAGCCACTCATAGTAGGCTGTCCATTAAAACAGGAGACATATTGCGATGTACCAGTTGGCTTTCCAAATAACATTTTATATTTTTAGAACAGTCCAGTTGAACTAATCCAGTTGAGTTATTCTGCTTGGGTTCTTTTGAACTGGACTAGTTCAACTAGATTTGTCATTTAGGCATGTCTAATTTGCAGAACAGTCCAGTTAAAACGGTCCAGATGAAGTTGCACTGGTCCAGTTTAGTCCAGTTCAACTGGACCGACTTGGAATTTTCAGCTGTGATATGAGCCCTTCCTCTATCACCTTGTCCGAATGTGCCATCCCAGAGTAGGCTTCTAACGTTAGGGGGACTCTTTAAAAAAAATTGTTCGTCAAATGTAACTAAGACGCAAAATAACGCTACCTTTGTCAAAGTTTCAAACGGTCCATATCTTGACAATTTCTCATAATTTGGTAAATTGTTCGTGTTTTTGTTGTGAGTAAGAGAAAGGTTACGTGTCGAAGTTGAGGCTGTGGAATTACTCTCCTTGAATAAGGTGGCTAACATGTTACGCAGTGACTTTTAATTAAGTGGTAACCTGGCTGTTACATTGCTCTCCCAGGGCTGGTACCATGAGGTCAACATAGGGCCTTCTGGACGATCTGGGGTGACAAAAACGTAGTTTTACTAATTCTGAAAGGGAATCCAATTGTACAGTATCCAGTATAACAAATCGGGTTAAGAATCAACAAGCATGTTTCCTGAGGCATGTTCACTATAAACATACGTTAAAACTTTTTAATAAATTATGTAAGTACTCATGTATTTCCAAACTGTGTAAGCCTACAGGAACTTACAAAAAATGATTGAAATGTTAAATTGCTTCATAATCACCTCTTGAAAATTGCAATCCTGAGGTTGGACACTTACCCCTTGCTTTCGAAAAGTAGTTCTCGTTAAAAAAATTCCACATATTATAGTCTTAATAATGGTCATCAGACAGGGGAGGTGAACAGTGGAAATTATGGACTAAGCGTGTCAAACGTTTGCATAGTAGATGCTTTAAAACACGTTTCTGTACCTTTTGCAATAATACGTCGCGGGTGGTTTTCAAATCAAAAGGGAACTGAAATTAAACATATCCTTAGATGGAGGACATTTAGATAGTTTGCAAAGGATTTATGAGACGTAGGACGAATTGCAACTTATTTGCTATGAAACAGGGGTAGGTCATGCACCGTTGGACTCTCATCTGGACCCTTTGCTGTAATCATTTTCTAGTGAAAATAAAAATTATTACACTTCCCACTAAATTCACGGCAGGAAATATATTCAGAGTAGAATGGGTGTAAGTTTATTTAAGATAACACTTGCGTCTTGTAAGAGCAGATATCAAGCAACTACTGTTTTTAGAAGATCAGTATGTGTAGCTCTGAAATAATGAGAATGGGCAGGGTGAGTCAGATTAAAGTAAGTACCACTTTGCAACTTGGTATCATTATTAAAGACACCATATTTTACCGATAAGAATCATAACCAAGAACAGAAATTTCGTAAAGCTGAGTCTTAGCTCTGGTTTAGAACGATGGGTCGGGACTAGGTATTTGATAAGTGGCAAGTGTTTAATTATCACTCGTACCTAATTAGGAGTAAGTCAATAGATTTTATTTTGCCATAGGTAATCAATGTTTCCCAATGTTTAAATGAGAGACGACGAGTTGGAATGAGGGCACAAGAAATATGTGATAAGGCAAACGTCTTTCATAGAAATAAATCATTATGATCTTTACGAATGACGTGGACCTTCCTGTTCAATTACACTTGACCAATTTTATCGAAACTCTGTAACAACGGCGTCTCGTTGGTGATAACAAAAAATACCGTCAGAAATCCTGTTCCTGTAGGATGGTCAAACCTCATCTTGAATGAAAAATACAAGTATCCGATAATTTTTATGGACTCAAATACCCAAAGGACAGTAAAACTAACTCAAACCTATTACTCTAACCAAGCTTAACTTTAGTGTGAACAAAATTGGTTGAGACCCATGGTATGAGAACGTTAGGGGCTACGAGCCTACAGGTTTCCTTCAAACTGTGTGGTCGACACTGAAATACCCTAACGCACCATTATGGTTCTACAGGCTAAACATAAATGCAATAAACGGATGCTTTTAGCTTTTTGCATGGATCCATTTTACCAAAACACTCTTTGTGCGCTAAACCCACAGGTTTATGGACATTAGGAAATCCTTATTTTCCATCATTAAACGTTTACATTAAAGAGATATTAAATGTAGACAACTATAGCTATGAGAATGTAAAAGATAATGTAAGCCTTCTTTATTCTCATTTTGTTGATTTTTGTTCATTTTGTCAAATTCCATTGGAGAAGTAGCTCGATGCAACATACTACACGTGCTCTGTCTGCCAGGAAAACAGGAAGGCAAGCCATTGGACGAGGTCACGAAGATCACCAATGAAGATCTGCACCAGTAAAATTTCGCCTCTCTTTGAAAAACCTCGTTCCCTGTAACAGTAAGTCTAAACTGCTGTTCTTTGAGGAACCTTTATCAAACTTGATATTTTGGAGCATTGCTTACTATCTCAGAACCTTACATTACCCGATTGGGGCAAGGCTGTATTTGTTTTATAGCAAGTACATAACTTGTGGTGATATTTGTTAGAGAATGAGAATACTGAAGTGATGGCACATAACAAAACAACACTCCTGTGCATTTTTGCTGCTGGCTGTATTTTGGGTATTGCAGGTAAGTACGTGATACGTAATTGCTGTAACATGAAATCATTTTGCCTATGTTTTATGATTACCAGGTTTTATGGTGTAAGGCATTTTTGCTTAAGGCATAGCTCACTAGAGGCTTAACTCCTTTGTGTATAGCCTTTTAGAGCTTTTCCGCCAATTTGAAAACAATTTTTACATTGTATTGAAAACCCTACGATATTGATAAACAAAATCGCCGTGTCAGTAAAAGACCATACAAACGTACGCGGAATAGACATAATTACTGGGCGATTGTTCCTGCACCTACTACTGAATAGGATTAAACTCTTTTTCACCACCATTATTGGGAACAACAACATATCAACTGAGAACAAGAATTGGATAACACAATAAATTGAACGAGTTCAGCACGCAAGATTATCCTCTTCAATATCCCATGGGTTTTCACCTTTAGCATCTTGAAAAATTGACAGAGACCATTTGGATTATCATTTTGCTTCACACTGATTCTGCCTTAAAGCCGTATTGCCACTAGGTAACGTGACGCAATTATTCTGTCATAGTTCCCAATTTGAAATTTGTGTTTTGCAAGGAAAGTAGTTTCAGCAACGGCATATAACTGGCATTGGATTTATTCTCCAAGTTGTAACAGTTTAGCCAGATTCTTCCAAAATTTGAAAGAACCCCATACAGAAGACCATGTCAATAACAGGGATACTGTCTATAACTAACATGATAGTAGGTTCAGGGCTCGACTGGTTATATGTACTTCTACCAACTGTTTTAAACTTCCCATAAGCCTCAGCCAACCATCCCTACAACGACCTTTCCCTCCCCCTGAGCCATATACACTCACAATACCTCAGACAGGTAGGGCCTGCCAATGCAAAAATTCTGTAGAGGAGAGCAGAGGCAAAGCTTCAACTTATAGCGTTCAGCGAAAGTTTGAGATGTGACTGTTATCGTAAGTCAATGTAAATTACATACAAACATTCAGCCATCAGACATCAGAACACGTTACAAAAATCCTTCAAAAGTATGGCACTCGATGGGTGCAAGCTTGTCGTGTAACCACACAGCCTTACATAAGATATACATGAGGTAAGAGTGAGGTCTCCTTGAATTCATCACATACTTCCAACCGGACGTTCTTTATTCTGATTGGGCGAGTCTTAGCAAAATTAGTGACTTAGAAAAGTTGTGACCGCACTAGTGATTAGAATCCTTCAACGTTGGGCCACATTGTTGAACTAAGAGGCAATTACTTGTACATTTGAACTGTATAATGTTTAATATGAAACTATGATCACCTGCAGTCTCTCTCCTTATGTTTGACAATAGTGGTTTGATTGCGGTTTCACTGTGAGGTGTTTCCAGTTAGTAGACGCGCAAACACAAAATAATGGTGTAGCAAACCTCTGCAAAATGGATCCATAGAAAGATCTGAAGCCAATAATTCTGAAAGAGAGGTGCATGGGACCTCCAGTTTTCAGTGTCTTAAATTTGCAATTCGCAGCTTTAAGATATATTTACTAGCGAAAAATGATGAGTTATGAACGTGCTTCGTTGGCCAAAGGGTAATAGGTAAAGAAATTGTTAGAGAATCAGACCAAATTGGATTTCGCTTACTCAAATTTGTTAGTCACTGTCATAGCTGAAGAAAATAAAGCAGAGGCTATATTGTATTTATAAGTTGGGAGTATTTGGTTTAGAATATAAGAAACAGCTTTGGCTTTTTCGTTCAGTGGTGCTTTCACTTGTGGTCTATTGTGCTTCCGTTTGGCTTTCTTCCTGTTCCAAAACGCAACTCAATTTATTAAAAGACACTTCAGGAAGTATTTTTCAATAGAGGACCAATACATTGAAGGAATTGTCTTTGATTATGCTAAAGTCATTTTGGCTGATCCTGACCATCCTCTTCATAAGTATTATTCAATTCCACGTAGGTTATATGACCTACCTCGTATGCGCACAGAACGTTTTAGACATTCTTTTTTACCGAGCAGTTTAAAGCTTTTAAACTGTCACATAACTAGATGATACCTTTATTATATTTTTCGTATTTTTATATTTTTATGTTGCAGAATCCATTTTATTATATCCTCATTTTATGACTGATATCAAGAAAATTTTACAATCAATCAATCAATCAATAAATGAAATGCATAGTGAAACCATGATTTCTCATTAACTTAAAATGAGCAGTTTATTACTATTGCATGAACATGGCACAGAGAAAAAAATGGCTTCAATTGGCATTTAGCTACTCAGTTTGCTTCCCCAATTAATTTCTTGAAATATTATAACACCTACATTGTGTATTAAGTTGGCTGTAGAAACCATAGCGTGGTCATATGCCGAAATGTCCAGCTTATGGACAGACTGTCCTCTACGTCTGTACTTGACACCGGAAGGTGATTCGGTATTCTATTTGAAGGTCAGTCTGGTCACAATGACAAACTTTACAAACCTCGAATGAATCATCAATCACGAGTTTATCCATTCCTGTCACATATGGTATTGCGACGTCAAGAAACGAAACTGCAAATCGATCTTAAAATATGAACGGTTCACATCAGTCCCATTTGCAGATGATTACATCATTTAACCCGGCCCCCGCGGTAAGACTTTGATTAGCTGCAAAGGGATACAATACCCACCCATCCCAAGTTTATGTAGGAATAACCCTATAGTTCAAAATACAATTGGTCAATTCACTTTGATTGTCTTTCATTCAAACAATAGCGACATTTAGGTTATTCAATGATGCTTGCCCAGGTGGCTGCAACCCTACTTGCGCTCACACATAGTTGTGAGTCAATATGACCTTGAACAATGTAAACTCAGTGCTGGATAATGTGGCTCTGTCTTCGAACTGAACTAGACTCACGGGTGTGTGGCTGTAACCTTAGACGTTAGTTCGAGTTCAGCTATTACACAGTAAACACTTTCGCGTGTTACTTGTGTGGTATATTAAAAATCTTCATCCTAATTCCCTCCATTACTTCATAATGCTCCAAAATCGACTCTGTTGCCCCTGAAATCCAGACGGGATCTACTCCAACCACCTGTTTCCCAAAAGACTGAATCCTGACACCAATGTGGAGCTTGCAGACTGGATTTGTTTTCTTGTGGCGTCATCGCGATGGCGTGTAAGATTGTTTCCCCAATCAAGTCCCTCTCCCTAGCACTGGTTTCCTGTTTTAGCCCTTAGCATAGAAAAGTTTTGGAATCACTGGTCCAGAAGGTAGCGCACCGCTAGCTTATTGTGCACTGAGTAACACTTACTGAGTAACATTCTCACTAGATTTGACCTGTCTACTTACTTTATGACCTGCGTAGAAGTTCTCAACTAGTTCAAGTTGAGAACTTGCAGTAAAGGGGAAAGATCAAAATTAGGGAGAATAGAGAAGAGTATGAAAGAGTAAGAAGGGAAAAAGAAGAAAAGAAAGCGAAAAAGATGAAAACAGAAAGAAAACGCAAAGGGGAGATTCAGGTATGTGACGTTGAAATACGTGTAGGCTGTAGCCACCCTTATTTCATATTTAGTAAGAAAACCCGCTTAACAACACAAAACGTTTGTAAATTGTCAACGAAGCTGAAATACATGCTGTACGCTTTTCTAGCATGTTCCAATAGCATTGCAATATAGTAGTAGGCGATAAACATTAATTAGTCGGAAGAATGATCAACAAATTGAGAAGGAAAGGGGAAAGTGAGGAAAACGATTGAAAAATGGAAACAACAGGTTTCGGAAATTTTATAAAGAAGAGGGACCTTAACAGATGCCCCTTTCAACCTTACTCAAATCTCGAATTGTAAGGAGGCACCCAATTTGAGTTCAAATTAAAGTAGCTTTTGAATCCTAAGGAAATCAGGTAAGATTTATTTTATAGTCTTCCCTGTATATACCGTGTGTTTTAAATCGGAATCTCACTGTTATGTATTATCAGGTGCTATCCTCCACTACGACTACTCGTCAAGGTGCATACCTTAATTTTCTTAGATGACGAAACCCTAACCAAGGTTGATTTTGTTAAAGCTCACCCTTACCAAGGTTGATTTTGTTAAAGCTCTTGAAAATTTGGTGGGTTCGGTTTCTTCCATAGCTCAATTAGCTAAATAGTACAAGCATTTCTTACGATTAGTCACTAAAGCTGGAAACTTCATATTGACTTTATTTCAAGTACGATATCCAGAGGAGTAGGAATATCGAGCAAACTAAAATTTTGCTTTCCTAGCAATGCACTAATTTCGATTATAATGCTATTATTTTACCGTATTTTGCTTATTGTAACATTGTATGGAGAAATATG
Organism: Holothuria glaberrima; assembly: GCA_009936505.3. Taxonomy (NCBI): domain Eukaryota; kingdom Metazoa; phylum Echinodermata; class Holothuroidea; order Aspidochirotida; family Holothuriidae; genus Holothuria; species Holothuria glaberrima. The sequence continues at coordinate 5,161 of WURT03079814.1, read as the reverse complement.
CTTTACGTCTACAAAAACTCACGTTGCTTCAAAAAAAGGCTATTCGTTTTATTGCCCATACAAATAGTAACGTCAAAAGCAGCCCAGTCGTTTCTTCTTTGAATACTTTGAAAGTTTCAGACCTCAACAAGCTCCAAATCCCTTGTTTCGTTTATCAGCACAATGATAGGCTTCTTCCCAACTGTTTCGATTATTTATTCACAGTCCGTAACTCTAAATCCCCAGAAAACCATTTCAGTCTACCTCTCAAGCGTTTGACCTCTTCTGACTACGGTATCTGCTTCTCAAACCCTAAGACTTGGAATTCACTTAGTGACAATTGAAAAGACTTCCATCCTCCTATATCTGCTTTAGAAATCGCTACAAAAGGGGACCTAATTTACAAATATATATAAAGTTATCTCCGTTTTCCGCCTGCTATGTAGGGTGTGGAGGTTGGGTTGTTTTGTCAGAGCTTGTTGGGGGTGTAAGAGATTGGTGTCGTATCTTGTCGAGTAATTGGTGTATTTCTTGTTTTGATATTAGTTTTGCCTATGATGGTTATCATTTGTACCATATTATAATATGGTTTTCTTCTTGACAAGTTCTATCTTTGGACTTTCCTCGGAAACTCCTCTATCATTGCTCTCATGTATTTCAATTATACTTTCTTACAATCTTTTTTATGACTATACTGCCTGCATCTATTGTTATACTTAGCATAATTGTTATATGTACTGTGCATTCGTTCATTGATTAAAATAAAGTGAATGGAATTGAATTAAATAACTGACAGATACTTTTCACAGTTTTCTTAAAACTTTATTGTCAATAACGTGGTTGTTTTCTAGTTTAGTCATACAATACAGAAACAACCGGTGTCAAAAGTTTTGCCATATTTGGAAAGACAGGGTGCGTAACATGCAAAGCATGTTTTCCCCGATTTGGATCAGTCACCCTATGCGTTAAGAAGACGAATTGATCTCGCTAAAATTGTTAACGGTTTCTCTTCCGATCATCATGACAGCAAATGTCCAGGGCTGGATAGTTATCACCGTATCAATAGAATAGAAAACAAATAGTGTAAAGACTACCGGACTGGCACAAACTACTCTCAGTCGCACAGCTACAGCAGAACAGGAGAAGGCTTTCTGTGCAACTTTCGTTATAATGTAACCATGCAACTAAAGACTGGGCACTACTGTGATATTGTTTGTAACAAGAAGGAAAAAAATTCTCAGTTCACGATAAAAGATGTCTATGTCTATGGGGTTTGCAATATGATGTTCTTCAGTAGAACACAGAAATGTGATGTTTGCAAAACGGCTTTTAAATGGAATCCATTCAGAATGAATTTTTGTAAGTTTCAAATTTTGGCTCGGAAAAAGTAATATTTAAAAGATATCCCACTAAATAAGCACTATAATTAGTACATCAATTATGCTAGCATACTGTGCAAATATATTTTCATTCAGGGAAAAATTAAATGAAGGTTCCTGATTGGTTCTATTTTGACGCAAGTTCGCTAACATTTCCGTTACACAACATTCCTGTTTAGCTAGGCTGTATTGCTTCGTCGGTAAGCTCGGACCCCAAATGGCACAAAAACTGGTTCCACAAGTATTTGTAATTCCAAAGTGTCTCCAGTGTAGCGCCAACAGTAGGAATCTAAATGTAGAATCACAGTTAGGGTGGAATTTTGTGTATAGGGTAACAAAGATTGTTCTGGATAACGAATTGTCTGCATACTCGAGATACACGTGGGAAAATCAGACACTAAGAGACACTTTGTGTTTAAGAGAATGGATTTCACGCTGCAATTTGTGACCTTCCCACTGTCACACTAAAGCCTTTGCGTACTAATCACGGAATGGCAATACTAGACTTTTTTGTTTCAGAGTGTTGATAATTGTTATCCAGAGCGTATGAGATGAGCTTTTAAAGCCAGACTGAGGTCGACGTTGGTCATGTGCAACGCATCTCCCTAGGACTAGCTTTCAGCTTTCAAAATTCGCAGATCCGTCACTAGTAACTATATTTGATGCTGCTTTCAAAAACGTATGCTAACACTTTGAAGTCAAGGGACATGAGGGTATTTGCCCTACACATGTTCCTCATGCCCTTCCCAAGCCCCACCCTCTCTACGAAATAAATCTGTTTTTTTTTTTTCGAAATGTATAGAAATAGACTAATCCTTTGTATTAGAAATATCTTTCAATATTGTGTGTTAGACACTTCTTCAAATTCACTGTAAAAAGCTCGATCTACCGTTCGTACCAGTTCAGCTTTTAATAAACAAACATATGTTCAAATTAATCGCCATATTGGAAGTCTGTTACACCCATATCAAACGCCCCTTCGGTGAGTAAGTTTCCTCCTTAGAGAGCACTGCTTCGGTTCCAGAGAGTGACTAAAGAAGGGACCCATGGAGTTCCTTTGTTTCATGGACCTAGCTTCGTTTTTCCGCCGTTTTTTCTTTCTTTCGTTCTTTTTGATAGGCAATACATGACACTACCTTCTTCATAATGCCCTTATGTGGTCTATTTTGGAAGACGTTGTTAACATTTCCATGTGATTCCTACGATCCCCAGCTGTAAAGGGTGCCCATGGTTAGGACACCTTAAAATGTCTTACACATAATCTGTTACTGTAGCAACACGGATTAGAAGTTAAGAATAAATATCCATTGTTTTAGGTATATTATTAGACATTGGAGTTAGATAAAGGAAAACCTTTCATAACAGAGTTGAGTGAAAATATAATAAAAGCAATGCAAAGAAAACATCGAACCAAGTATCTTTACACCTATGTCACAATGAAAAAGCAGTTTATGTTTTAATGTAGCAACTTGGAAAATTGAACACCCTCCACACTGGTTTTTGTGCCTCACACATACCATTGAGACGGTTGAGTACAATTCTTACATTGTTGCCATACCCTGTGGTCTGCGTACTTGTAAACTCGGTGATGGTTTGCCAATCTGGCAGCTATCAGAGGCCTTACCTAGTACCTTACTGTATCGTATTTGCCTACAAGTTGATGGGATGAATTTAAATTCACACATATAACTGTGGCACATGTAATACACACTTTTTCAATCTGCCCTTCGAACGTTTTGTAGAAGTGAGCTTATCGAACGCCTTTTTTTTTTTTTTTTTTTTTTTTGCTTTCGTGGATTGGGGCTATTTGTAGGATTGGTCAATCAGCATTGCTGCTTTGCAACATGGTCACTTTAAGTCAAACTGTAAATTAACATGCATTGTTTGATTACTTTTTACGGTTCAATAATGACAAAATGCCCCTTTTGGACAACTGTTTATGAAGAAACATTTTAGGGTCTTTTCACCCTTATGTAAAAATTTCAGGGTACTCAAGAAGATTCCTCGACGTTTAAAATGTCTGCAAACCTTTAAAACAGAGAAAATTAAGTTGTCTCTAAACTAAAGACAGAATGATTTTCATCTTTGCAGGCGAGAAACAAAAGATATAGTCCAAATGAAAAGTGAATGGAAAATATTAAATCTACTTCTTCTATTGTAAATGCAAAGTCACAAGTAAAGATAAGATAGTAGCACACATTTCGTTTATTTTTGTGAATTTAAATCAATGGACAATTGGCCAGAAATGAGTTTTGCAAAGTCTCCGCACAACTCTGCTTGTCACAAGGAGTCAAGGAACCCACAACTTCTACAAGGACAGCTTCTTAATATGCTCTTCCCCTTTCCGTGTGGTTTACTTTAGCTGTTGTTGAGTTTATATGTATGAGATTGCGTTCAACAATACAAAATAACATTTTCATATTTTGAGAATCAAGCAGCAATACTTGTTTATTTCTTAGCAGCACAACTTCAGTGTCAACACGAGCGTAACGAATTGGCTGCCGGAAGGAACTGTGAGAGGGCATGTCGAACAGATGGCACGTGTAGAAAACAGAACAGGGAGTGTATTTGTGATGGACGCTGTGGACCTGTCTGCTTGAGAAAAAGTAAGTCACTTAAAAGTAACGTACTATCCTGAAGAGGGTATTGAAATTACTTCGAAGACTTCCAGTATAGAGTGCGATATACGGTTTAAAGGATTGGTAAGAATCTTACCTAAACCATAATGGAAGAATCTTACCAATAACATAATTCTTTCATGGGGTTATTTCTCTGAACCAATGAACTATATGATTGCTCCTTAAAGTAAGACTGTTTCCTTACTATATGATACCTTCCTGAAGAGATGCAATGAATGGCGTCTGATGATCGTGACTGATACCATTGACTTGACGACAACAAAGCAACGGTGCCAAATACCGGGGAGCTGTTACGGACTCCCTGTTTTGATTCAGTAATGAAAGGAGGGAGGACACGTTTTCAATATAGAAGTGTAAAACAAAACACTTAAGACACCATGACACATCATTGCTGTGAATATTACTCCTAATCTTTCCAAAAGAGGAAAAAATAACATTAAGCTGTTAAAGATGAATGCACACTGCATGTGTACTTACACACACACACACGCGTGTTCGTATGTAATTGCTGTAAATCGGGAACATGTGCGTTTTTTTTTCTTCAGGCAAGTGTGGATACACCTGCAAGTGGGGATATCCCCAATTGCCAAATGCAAAATTTACCATGAAAATGGATTTTGAACTTTTCAAAGATGTGTCTCAGTAAGTTTTAGCATTTTTGGCATTTTCCCCATTTTACATTTTGGGAACCTATCATTAGGAAACACATCATAGGTTGGTGCATGAGTGTGTGTGCATCCGTGTATTACATGTAAATCGGGGACATGAGCCTTTCTTTCCCTAGTCAAGTGTGGATACACAAGTGGCAATATCCACATTTTCACTGCTAAAAACGAGTGTCCCCGATTGACGCCAATTACATGTACACACACACAGACATATATATATATATATATATATATATATATATATTATTGGAGAGAAACCCCTGGCTCTTCATCGGCTGCTAGGGCGACAGTGAAATTAAATTGAAAACATGCAACAGAGAAACTGCGCGTTAAAGCGCACCTTAGAAATTGACGCTACGGTGCATTTAAGTTGTTAACGTGACGTAATATGTGGTGGTATGAAATTACCAGAGGAATGCGCATTCCTCTGGTAATTTCATACCACCCCTCAGTACGCCCCATCATACGTGCCATATACAAGAATGTAGAGAATCTT
>WURT03079803.1:0-13106 GCA_009936505.3 Holothuria glaberrima | reverse complement strand
AATTTCACCAGATTGCTTAGAATAAGTACCCCTCTAATACATCAAAACTTGATTTGAGCTTAGACCCTTCTTTTAAGGAAAAGGGCTTTGATATGGTAGTAGTCGAACTCATCAACCCGTGTGTGACTCGGAGGAGGAGGTCAGGAAAGTTTAACAGTTTGCTCATAGGACTTTTTCCTCTTCAAGTCATTTAATCTCCTTTATGGAAGGGGGAGAGGTGATGAGGGATAAGGCGATATGCTAGGGTAAGTTCAATGTAGCTCTGGTCCCTTCTCTACCTTCAAACCAGTGTTAGAACTAAGGATTTGAATCTAGGAGGTGGGGGGAATCCCCCAATCGTATGGGGGAAGGGTATGTTACTAGCTCCATTGATTTGCACACAATATCGACCAGATATTTTCGTAGAGATATATAGTGTAGAGATATATAATGTGTACATGCATAACTTACCCCATCATCTTATCTGTATAATGTGGTGCCTTCTAGTTCTACGTTAATACTGGAGGGTGCACAAGAGCTGCGATATAATTGGTTGAATTTTTGGGACCAATCACGTACATGGTCCCTTTCTAGAGTTTGTTTTATTCAGCTATCGGAGTCGATTAGTTAACTCCGAGTTTTGTGTGGCGCTGGGCAGAAGTAAATGGGGTATATTTAATTTTTTCTTTGAAAAATTGAAAGGGGGAATTCCTCCCTTGTATTTTTTTTTTCGGGGTGAGAACAGCTGCGGGAATCTCGCAATCCCGCACCTTAATGCGAACACTAGTTCAAACAAACGTATCTAACAGGGGCGGGAGTTTGATGTCTGAAAGTGGAAAGAGAATGGTAGGGGGAAAACCGGGCGGACTGTCACACGACGCCGAAGGTACCGCAGTTGAGTGTGAAGAGCTAGATAATCCGTATTGATACCAGAATCTGGTAATAATAGAGTTAAATAGACCCTAATGTGACATTTACAGATATTAAATTTGTCAGGGAAAATTGTTTTAAACGGCTGTTCTAACCAGTGAACCGACATATATTTCGTTTTACAGCTCTTGAGACTCAGATAGAGCGTTTTAATGGACCGTCTGGAACTCTCCTCAGTCCAAACTTTCCAGACTTCACTCCAGACATGCTACGCTTCGTTTACCAAATCGTACAGGTTCCCGGAGCAGTGAGCATAACTTTTAATATAAACTTTTTCTGCTTGGAATTTTTGAAAGATTACTTATTTTATGGCACTGGGAATTCTCCCTCTCTTGACGTCTTTCCGAATGAGGAGGGCGTACTTTTCCTATCAGGATGTGAAAACGACACCGAGATTCCGCCAGAGCTAGTTTTCGAAGGAGATTCTGTCTGGTTCCGTCTGGACACGGATATCAATATCGCAAGTCCAGGTTTTAACATAACCTATTTGATAGGTAAGTGTATCGTCTATGCTATCTTCGCACTAGGACGATCCCTAATATAGACATTATGCATATGAGGTCACAGAAAGTGCTCCCTCATTTGGAGGCAAGCGAATATCATTGCAAGTTACACCAACAAAAGCAGACGGCTGACTTTTCAACTAATCGATCGGATACGCGCGTAAGTCTGCTACACGTGCGTGAAGTCTACTGCGTGCGTGCCATGTGTTTTGCCTCCAAAACGACGTGACGTGACGTCACGTCACTGCATAAGGTATTTACTGAATGGAATGTATGAAGCGTCAAAACGTATGAAAACAGTAGAAAAATTTCGATTATAGGCTGTATTACTACCGATTTATTCCTACTAATTTATTCGAGGAGTAATTCATGTAGCATTTATCTTCTCAACTCTTGCATATGTAGATTGCTTTGAATAACCTTAAAATCAGGGGTCCTTGTTTTAACAAAGTTTACTCGATAGATCGATTTATAATATAATGGAATTTGAGAAGCGTCAAAACACATACTAACAGTATGAATCATTTTGATTATATACTGTATAGCAACCAATTCATTTGTGTTCCCCAATTTTCTATGTAAATAAGTTTTAATTTCTGTTTTTAACAGATGCAAGTAAATTACCTTTGGTTGAAAAAGCACTGTTTGTGTTTATTTTTTTCTGAAGGTCGCCTATAGACCAGATGCATTGATCGTCACGCCGATGTCATTTCAGAGGACAAACAATTAATCTAGCTAAATAAGGAATTAACCTCACCTAACATCAGAAATGTGTGTGCGTGTGCGTGTGAGTGTTTGTGTGTGCAAAAAGGCGTAGGAAACGGAAGGGGGGGAGCTAACTAAATCCTCAGTCAAAAATGTGGTGCAAAGAAAGCATGCTTCTGCTCCCCTCAATTCAAGGACGAAAGCTCCTTATTTGTTCCCTCTGTAAAATTTTCAAAATTTTGCACCAATTTCCCTTAAAATTTGCCCAATATGTTGCATCAAATTGCGTTTAGACCCTCCCCTTACACCCCTTCCCTAGGATGGCGGTCCGAAACAACCTTCAGCCCCCAGTCGAGAACAGCTTCCTACGCCAATGTGTGCACATTGTGTGCATGTGCGTGTGTGTGAAAAATGTCTCTCGAACTCCTCCTAAACAGTAAGTCCGATCAAGTTCAAACTCTGTGGGTAGGTATCTGATCATGAAACTTGTGTATATGTGATTGTGACGTCAACGGTCGAAAGTCAAATTTGCTAAAAACTGGTTTTTATCATTTTCTGCCTATCAAATTGTCAGGAAAATTAATAATACCACATGATATGCTAGAACTGATGAAACGAATTTCAAAAAATGCTATTTTGTTTGCTAAGGGTAGAACGTCAAAAATGTAAGTAAAATATCAAATTTGCCTAAATTTTGCGAAAAATGTGTCACGAACTTTTTCTTTTGCTTATGTTGGGTTGAGAGGTCAAAATGTAGGTCAAAGGTCAAATCTGCGAAATGTGTGTCGCGATCTTATCTTAAACCGAACGCCCTATGAAATTCAATCCGGAGGAGATGAGATCTGCAACTCCATGGATTAGCCTTTTGTTGTAAGTTGTGATACTACGCGCTTACCTGTATCATAAGGTCGCACTTTCTATTCTGTGACCTCATTTGCACATGGGCTTTTCAAACTTTTTGTCTTTACGCGTTTATGCAATATTAGGACAACTGTTATCTCAACCCTAGGCCTTTGACATAATACTGCTAACTTTCTTGGTTGAATTTGAACTCAATTTATCGGACCAATTTGAATTTGTTAAAGCCCTTTCTACACGACCATACATATTCAAACCTCTATACATTTGTAGCACGAAGTTCATGAACAAATGTTTGAGTGCAGATGGGTTTCCCAACAAAATTGAAGAACGTCCAACATGTTTGACGGTGTTCAAATTTTGGTTGCGGCATGTATCATTTTCCAATTAACGTTCAAAATAATTTGAAATGATTTCGGTCCATATTTTTATCACCTTACCCATAATGTATGGTCCTAGTGAGACAAGTCATCGTCTAAACTCGATTGTAGGGATTTGGGGTAAAATAAGCCGTAATAGGATATTTTTAATTCCTAGAAATTTGAGACATAATTTGTATGGCGCATGGGCATTGCGCATATAGTACACAGGGCTGCATATGTACTTCCAGTAGGAATCCGTGAAACAACATCATACACTTGCGTATGATGTTAATGGACATGTATAAAGACGAGCTTTAATGGTTTTTCCAGTTCGGAACGGTTAGTATCGTACAGTTTCGGTTTGACACTCGATTTATCTAAAGACTATGGCCATGATGGCTGTAATGGATAAGGAAAGTAGAGCAACTGCATATATTTAGAACTTAGGAAAGTCATCATGTAAGGCTAATATCACACTATGCTTATTTTTAATTGATTCGTAAGAACCCAGCCCACCTGCAATAACCTGTCCTGACCCAGTGTTCGTCGAATCTCTGGATAACAATGTTGGAAATACCGCGATGTGGTTGCCACCGGTATGTACTTCGAACGGTGAACCTGATAACGTAACACTGCAAGTAGATTGTGAGCCCAACTCAGGGAGTTTCTTTCCCGGTTCTACCGAAGACACTACCAGCACGGTGACATGTACATGCACCGACAATCGGGGAAGAAGCGATACGTGTGATTTCGATGTAACTGTTATAGCATTGCCAGGTAGATCACTCAATTTGTACATTTTTTGTAAAATTGTTATTGCATATAAAACTTTGCAATTCTACGGTGGTTTCTAAAGAACAGGGCCATTGCCTTGAGATATGTGTCACTTTACACGACAGCCTACCAAAACCTTCAGTCATATCAATTGTTTTATTGCATAGAATTTGCACTGTATGAACATAAAAACTCGCATCCTTCTCATAAGGGAGGCCGGACACTAAAAAGTTAAAACCCAAAGTTTTGGCTCTTGTGTTTTAAATCTGTTTTGAATCTGATAACTGCGTATTAACAATGTTAAATTTGAAAGAGAAATAAAATTATTTAATGTGACGTCATACTGGAAGAACGCTAGATTTGAAGGAGGGATAATACTGAAATCCTTCAAATTCTTCCTTTAGCAAATGCAGCTCCAGTGATCACGTGCCCGTCCATTGTCACCACGGTTTCCCAGCCCGGCAACACAGGTAACACTGCATCCTGGCCTTTGCCAATCTGCGAGGACGCTGAACAAGACCCTGACACTCTACAAGTGACATGTACCCCTCCGTCGGGGAGCTTATTTCCTGTAGGAAACAACACGGCCATGTGTGTATGTGAAGATAACGAAGCAGCCAATGACACTTGTGACGTCACAGTTATAATTTCTACAGCAGGTAAAACTCTTATATATCGTATTGAGCCCTTTTCCCCAAATTGGACATTGGCAGATCGGTGCAATAATCAGATAAACTCCCACTCTAAACATACAAAAACGCATCCTATATGGATAGGGAGCTTATGCGATCACGTAGGTTTGCTATTATTGCTTAGCAACCAACTTCTAAAGGGCAAACAAACCTCTGCATAGACTAACATAACTATGAAGAAATGATATAAAACTATTCAGCAACACTCACATTTTGAGCATAATTATGCTTGACTTGAGGGCACTCAAGAAGAGTTTGTTGTCGGTCACACTATAAATATTAAACGGTCTTCACTCAAAGGTGTCCAATGTATGCTCTCCCGTGCACCTACGGGAGAGGAGTGTCTGGCAAAAATTTGCTTGCCGCCACCATAATCAGTGCTTATATGGCAAGCCAAATGCCCATTAACTCGAGAAACCTCATTTATCACCTATAAAACTGGTTCTTTTACTTTTAAACCAACTCTATATAATTATTGAACATTTGGCTTGTCATTATGCGTCACCAAAATTGACCTTTCGATCCTAGCCGTAAGCTCACCATAAACTTGTGGAAATCTGGATGAGATTGTGAATGTGTTCCTAAAAGGCCCCGAGTGATGCGTGTTAGGTTGGTGGTACAAAAATTGCATTTAATCATATCTGAATTCTAACGAATTGTTGCTTTGTTAAATACAATGGGACACTGATGGATAAGAGAGATTGGACGTATACTATCCATCTACCTCTTGGAAAAAAAACATTTTTCTAAAAAATAATTCCATTATTGCGGTTTAATTTATCTTCAGACTAGTGACGTAAGCAGATCCTTGCTGAAATTTATGTCTTCGAAATCATTTGCTCTATCAAAATTGTATGGCAGCTCTGTCTTCTTTAAAACGTTTCAGCTTTCCTTAAAAAATGTGTCTGCCTCGAAGATGATTCCTGACTTAGGGTCCCTGATAATTCGCTAAAGCTCTTAATTTTCCTAATGGTATGTATGCATTTCGGGGATGAGATCTCATTTCCCACACACTCGCATTTATGCTGTAATGCAAAACTTTCTGCTATGTGACGCCAAATGCATACGGTCTATATAGTGCTTTCCTTGCTGTAAAACTTTAAGCTATCGGAGCGTCAAAAAACAGGTTGGTTTACCTCAATATCTGATCAAAGTTACTTTCATAGTGACCAAAAACAATTTACTGAGGCAGCCCTTTTTCGATTTTACAGCTAACTCAGATCCGGTGATAATGTGTCCGTCCGATGTAACTGTCGTTTCATTGCCCGGCAACGCAGGCAACTCTGCCTCTTGGCCACTGCCAAGTTGTACAGATATAGACCAGGATTCTTCAACTTTACAAGTGATGTGCAACCCTCCATCTGGCAGTGTTTTCCCTGTCGGGAGTAACACCGTGACGTGTACATGTAGCGATGATCAAGGAGCCGTCGATACATGTGACGTCATCGTTAATGTCTCTCCATCAGGTGAGTCATTAAGGTTGTAAGATATGATGTCACAACTCGAAATTGAAATGAAAATGAAAACAAGGGGTCTGCGCTGCTAGTATCGATGTTAGATGACTCGTAACACAGCGCAGTAGTGACAGTGCAAGTACTCAGGAGCAAAGATATTAAAAAGCAAAGATACCAAACTCCTGTATCTACACTGTTACAAAAATTGACTCCTCATGGAGACGCAAATATCGGGGCGGAAGTGTTGATCTGACATACGTGCTTTTCTTTTCGGTGATGTGAGAATAATAATAGGTACGCATTACAGAAACTGTCATTGTTAGAATAGCGTGGTTTGCCTGAGCGTTGCTTGTTAAACGGAATACTTGACATTTCTGCGTGCTCGGAAAACGAACGCGCTGGCTGCTTTCCCGTTGTGAGCGCATGAGAAATTGAACGCGCATATAAAAGTGAGTCACTTGCAGATACCATAGATACTGGCCAATGAATGTCCATATTCTTGCAAACCCAGTCTTTGTGCGTTCATGTTCAAGTGTACATATGTAGAATGCCGCGATGAAGAAATAACTTATTCTTATTTAAGTTTAATTTACTGAGGACTGGTACTTCTTAAATTAACAATATTCCGAAATAGCAAGTCTTAAATTAACAATATTCCGAAACAGAAAGTAATAACACTTTTGTAAGACATTCATTTGCCTGTTTGTTTTCAAAACGACTGAGCAGTGATTAGCACTTTCTCCCCGATATTTTGACCTCCATGACGAGTTCCGCCCTATTTTAAGTTTAGAATCTATGCTTATAATATCTTTGCTTGTTTGAATAAAAGGAGGACAAAAAATCTTTGCTTGGAAGTCCACAAACAGCTCCAATGCAGGCACAGTGAAGTTGTCAGGAGTAGGACTGACGACATCGTTCCGTTTTCATTCCAGTTTCGAGTTGTGACGTCACATTTTAGTACGTCAATTTGTAATCAGCATTTATTCTTTAAGAACATATTTTTCACCAAGATCAAAACAGTTTTTATCATTTGGGCGTACTTCCATATTTGAATAGATGCATCCCTAGGACTGATTAGCCCGCGAGGCGGACTGAAGTTTTCCCCTGTGGCGGTAGCCAAAGAGAGCCACTGTGCTGCCTAAGTAATGATCGCCTCAAGATGTAAGTCAAAGAATTCATCTGTCACATTATACTTCTATTCATTCCAATAATGCTACATAATATCAAGCAAAGCTTTCTTTGAGTTTTCCAAAGATTCATGTCTTACTCAAACACAAGCAGGTCTGACCCCTGGAACGGTGGGACTGTGGCAAGAGTCAGACATACGTCTTGAGTGGGGTGACTTTTAACGCCACCGTAAGTGTGACGTAATTAAGTCCTTTTACAAAAATTGGCTTCAAAAAATATTGCAAGGCAAATTCCATAAGTAGAAGGAAATCGTGATTTGGTAAAACAATAGCTACTTCATTAAAGCAATAACTCAACTGTTTGTTTGTACATTCCCAGAGGTCGAGTTTGTAGCTTTTTTTATTTAACGGTTAAATTAACCTCCAGGCCTGCCATTTTGTTACAACCAGGTACCGATATAGTGACCACTTGTTTAATGGCTTCGGTAGTGGTAAGACCAAAAGAAATGAAATACAACAATCACCCGTAATAACAAAGAAAAAGAGCCCTCAACTTACAACGCTTGATTTCACAGCGAACTCAAACCCTGTGATAACCTGCCCAGGAGAGGTAACCGTGCCGACTCTCCCTGGTAATATTGGCAATGAGGCATTCTGGGATTTACCCACCTGTACCGATGTCGACCAGGATCCAACCACTTTACAAGTAAGCTGCGATCCATCCCCGGGAGATATGTTCGAGGTAGGACGGAACACCGTCACCTGTACATGTGAAGACGATCAGGCAGCTTCGGTATCCTGTTTTGTAATTGTCAACGTCTCGCGCGGGGGTACGTGTTATTGGTTTTTGTTTTAGTTTTTTGTCACGAGTACAACAACAGTGTTGCAGTCTCTCATTCTTCGTATATGGGTCCGTTTCTCCATTCAAGGCATGGTTATGGAAATCTTTCTTATAGAAACGTAAGCATCTAAATATTGATAAATACAATTTTGACGGTGATGACGAGGACGAAGATGACAATAGACCTTATGAATATGACGTCACCGACCAGAAGGAACGCCCTCGGAGGAAGGTAAACAAGTATCATTGCAACTTACACCCAGTGGTGCCGCCAAGATTTGGTGATGGGGAGCACCACAAATGACGTCGTAATGCCAACTCACTTTAAACCCCAAAGTCTGCGTAAATTATACGTGTTTATGCGTCCCTGCGATTGTATACAATAGTGGGGATCCTTCCTTTGTCACTACATTAAGTTGCCATCCTGGAAAGGGGTATAAGGGGATGGATGTCCCCTTTCTTTTTGAGGAACTCTGGTTAATTTGAGGTTACGAAATGGTGCTATCTTTAGGATATTTTTGAAACTGATCATATATGGCTGGAAATGTCCATAATTTAGTAAATTCCAATTTTTGGTAAAAGGGGAGATTATGTTGTCTAAGAGAACGGTATATTGTCAACAAACCTCCAGAATCCCACCTTTTGGCTACTCTACTCCCTTCTATTTGGGGAAAGGTTTATGCAAAAATACGTGCGTGGAGTCCACAGAAAATATTCTTGGACAAATACAAAAATTTTTCTTTGCTTCATTGAAAAGTGTATCTAAGACTGTTAGACGCCGGTAAAGGGCCTCTTAAGAGCCCTGGATTAATTATATAAAATGGGGCACTGACATGATGCTTATTACCTGATGTCCAAATGATATTCTAGAGTTTGACGCCGAGCACTTCACAACTATCTTATTTTTACTTATATTGAACGAAGATCCAGGAGGACAACTTTCAGCTATGGGAAATGGAAGGAAGGGAGAGTATAGGTGCAGAGAAGTGATACTAAACCTCACTGATAGGTAAAGCAAAAGGGGTGAAGAACTTACAAGCACATTTCAGAATGCTTTTTCGTCGTAATTGTATTAATAATCACTATCTATACCAATAATTGCTGGGCGCGAAGCGCTCGGTAAAAATTTTTCCAAAATGTTTAACGGCAAATACGTACTTTCAACCTAGTCCACTTTAGCTACAGATTAAATTGAAAGATCCCACATCGATGCGAGGCCCCGACAGCGGCGACAGAGGTTGTAGATTGTAACCCTGTTTTTTGGAAAGTGTTGGGATCAGAATAGTTCTATGTATTACTACCTTAACACAAGTCATGATATGGAGATTACAATTGATCCATAACTCCGAAAACACACCTCACTCTACCCCTTACATAAATCTATGATCTAAACGCCTTTTGGGATCATTTTAAAATTTTCAGATTTTTTTTTCAGAAATCGATGGGGGCAAGCGCCCTCCATGCCCCGTTTTACTAATGCTGTTTACAATACTTTTTGCATGTAAGGGGCACATTATTAGGACAGAACTACTAAAAACTGTTAAAACACTTATTAACTTATATAGTTATGATAAAACATTCCTAGCCTCTCCGATGTCGAAAGTCTAAGATGTGATCAAAGTAGGAAGTTATACATTTCTTGAACTGATGAAGCAATGGAGATTGAATGGATTTATAAATTCATAAAATAACAAGTAGAAATATTCCTTATCTCCAAGATATCAGCATTTAAAAGAAGGGTTTTTTTTAAATCGAGTTTCGATATGTTATATGATATGCTACACCTAAGCGTTCTGGTGAAATTTGCATTGAAATCCGAAATACTAATAGATAAATTTGTCCTTTTTTCAACCCCAACTTACATGAAGCACATGTAAAATCACACCACAACACACCTCATTAAAGAGTTTCCTTTGCTTTTCCCTAAACTTTTCAACCGGTGAACTCCTCTGTAATCTTGAAGGGAAAGTGTAGTCGCCTCGAATTGAGTTAATGTGGTAGTCTACCCTATTTCATGATTGGCTCTTGAACATCATGTGACAATGTTTTTCTCACTAAATTGTGAAATTTACAAGGAGTAAACACCTTGGTTTACTTTGAATATGAACTATTTCAGTCCTGAAATATCATGAATGATCCTTGGAAGATAAAAAAGAGGAAATTTGTGAGATTTAGCTATTGTTTCAAAGTAACTTTAGGGGACTGCTTATGTCCTTTAAGTTATCAGACTGTGAAAAGGTGAAAGGCATGGATATTTTACAAATTATAGATTCCACATGGAAAGCTCATTTCCCTATTACTTTACGCCACCAAAACGACATATTTAAAGGCCTCCCAGCGAACCCATGAAACCCCCAAAATCCAGTAAAAACCCATATTAGCATTTTGGGCCCATATTTAAGAAAAATAACCCATATTACCCATAAAAACCCATATTTGGAAAATGAGTAATAGGTGGTCTCTAGTACTGGTACCTCTCTCAGTTCCTATCATAAACTTCTCAAAGGAAGCCCACAATTTTCATAACCCATAGGCTAACAATAATTTAATAACAAAAAATCATAACTTTCATTCATTGTCATACTTAGACAACCTGAGGAGATATTAGTGATGAGTACTAACATACTTGTTTAAGTCAAATTTGGCAATAATAGTTACTCTTTTCGAAGTGAAAGTACATACCTTTGGAATTAAACTGTTTCCTCTATGTTTATTTTCACTTCCAGTACATAGGACCAGATTTACCAATAATCAAGGCAACCTGTAAATTAGGGACCACACAGTATTAACCTTAGGGGGAACCCCAAAATTGCCATAAAACTGAGCACGTTTTTTTTTTTCATTTTTCTATCTATTTCTACTGAGTAAAATAGAAATCCTGCCCTGATTCATACCTATCAAATTATATCAACTATATATGGCACATGCCATAATTTGATGACCTCTAAATCTTTCATTACATTGCCAGAAATGTGGTCTATTTAAAGGATGAATTTCCTCACTCCATTCATTTAAAATTCTTTCAACCATGTTTACTTCTAGCCCATCCTCCAGTTTAGTGGCATGCTAACACGGTCGTAACAGGGTAGTCTATCTAGCATACCATCCAAGAGGGCAATACCATGTCACAGTTCAAAATAAACATTAACTAAATAATAAGAATTGCTAGAAACGTCTTCAGTTCGAAGCTTTGCCAAAGATTGCACCATTTCACATTTAATTCACTTCACATTAAAAAGAAAAATTCTCAAAGGAGCAGGGCCAGATTTACCTTTTGGGGGCCCTGGGCACAAACAAATGTGTAGGCCCCCTTCGAATATAATTCTCCACAAGACTACAGTGGCGCAAGTCACGAAAGGAGGGCAAAGGTTGTGGTCACTTCACAAAAAATACAATAATATAATTTTGTGGAGGACCCTGGGCATGTGCCCCGCTGGCCCATGCTTAAATCTGGCCCTGCAAAGGAGAGGTACCTCCCCAAAACGACGGAGCTCATTACCCCCCCCCCTTAGCCTTCAAAATTAGTCAAAAACTACAAATCATGTTCCCCAAATTAGGTGAAAATTCTTCAAAATCTGCCAAAGACCATACTTTTTGCATCTTAGCCACCTAACATTAATAAAATGTTATTCGAGGGGGGAGGGGACCCCTTCCTTGAAAACTTGGACAGCATTCCCTGCAATGGATGAAAAAGTATGGATCTGCTCTATGTGCCAAGTAATCTAGGAACAGCACAACTCTTATCTAAAGATAAGAGTACCTGTCTATGGAACTTCTCAGACAATGATATAGTTTGTACTGAGTTTAATTTCCCAAGGCCAAACAAGTTTAAAAAATGCTGGGTGTTTAATAACTTGTGAACATACCTTCAAATACAAACCATTCTGACTAATCAGATGAATATTGCAGATAAGTGAGATGTTTGGTATGATGTCAGACTAATTTATAATTTATCACTGTGAAAGTACAAATGACTGTTATTGCTGATCAAAATGTTGAAAACACAATTGTTCAAGTCATGATTGTATAGGCCATCTGAAGCCCAGAAAATTATATGTGAGGTCTTTTTCATTTCACATTCTCCCAGGGGACCCCCCTTGCAGTAGATGCACCCTCCTCGCTCTTTATGAGGGCTCCACACTCATGAGCCCCCATTCTCCATACCTGGAATCTTGGACCTTCCCCTACATATAAGGCCAAAAATATCAGTGTAACCTTCAATTATCTCTGTAAGACAAAAATGATTAATGAGGATCTAACATAGTAGCATTTAATGCTTTCTTCTAGTTTCCCCATAGATTGGGATTTTACTGAGTAAAATTTGCATAACTTAATACCCCTTTTGTGGAAGTAAATATGAGATTTCAAAATCAAAGAATATTGACAAACCACCTATGAGTATACTGGGAAGTAAGTAACATTTCGACAATTATTTTGGTCGCACACTATGTGCTAAGCAATGGTGATCTTGTCACATTCAGGTATAGCACTCTACAACCCCCCCCCCCTTAAAGGATAATTAAGTTTAAAGGACTTGCAACAATTACAATATCTTGGACAGAGAGAAAGGGGACCACAGTAACTTAAATTTGTACAGGAAAATGGCTCGGACAGCAAGTGAAGGTCCTATCTGCACAAGAACTAAATCTCGTCGTCAGGACCAAATTTTGACTTGTGCACCCAAACAAAGAAGGCTTGCTACGGGCCCGACTTCAACCAATTGGTTACAAACTGAGCCGTAAAACCTAATTTAACTAACGGTACGCGCCTGAGAAATAAAAACAATTATTCTACCTCACCATTACAGGTAGCGCACCACTAATTATTTCCCCATTGACTTACACACTAATTTTGGTCCATTTCGTGGCCTCTGGACCCTTG
>WURT03079770.1:0-13108 GCA_009936505.3 Holothuria glaberrima | reverse complement strand
TCGTACTCATGGCTTTGGGCTTGTACTCGTACTCATACTCAGAGGGTTTGAAAATCAGGTACTCGTACTCGTACTCATGGCTTTGTGCTCGTACTCGGGAGTTTGTACTTGCACTACAAGTCTGCTATCACTAACGTATATCTCCCTTCTTTGTCATATTACAGAGGCAGGATAGTTTCAGCTTTCTACAATGAAGAATTTTGTCGTAAAGCAAGGGACTCCGAGGATGAATCGTATGCAGGCTCTAGTGATGAGGATGATGAGATTGATGGGAGGTGGACAGAGGATGCTTCTGAATCTCATCAGGAGGAAGAAACCTCTTGGTGGTGGTGTACCATCCTTTGAGGCAATATTTATTCAAAGCTGCATATATATGGTAATAGATGCTTTTGTAGGAGTGGTATCAGTTACTATGGCAACTTGATGCTGTTGCTATGGCAACTGAGTGAAGTATAAAGAAAAGTTCTTTCATTTCCAGAGTGTGCATCTTTCCAAGTCAAGCAACTTCCAGATTTATAGTATATTGTTGGCTGGTCCACGTGATATGAGATAGGTGAATGAGAATGGTATGAAATGTTTTGTAGGAGGATGTAGAAGATGCGGCAGAAGCAGAGTGAGATGGAAGAGCATGTAAAAGACTAAAGATGATAGAACTAATGTGTGTGGTTTCACAAAGCAGTTGAGAGGTTATTGCAGTGTAACAGATGATAAGTGTTTTGCAGAGAAAGACTGTTACTACAGAGTTACAAAAGAGGCCTGAATGTTCTTCAGTGGCATACCGTAGGTCAATGCCCTATAAGTAAAACAGTACAAATATGGACAGTACTCTGTAGTACCATACATCATTCTGTACTCTAAATGGTATTAAGTTCAAAAATTTCTGTATGACAGCAGATTTGTTCTTGAGAGTGTCCAGGTGATATGTATTGTCTGTTGTTTAATATGTGGTACTATAAAGGACAGATGCAGTTGCCTAAAGGTGGTTTTCAGATGTGTATCCTACCAGAACAATTGTTTGGCTGAACATTGCTTCCAGGATAAATGATTAATAGCTACTGCTGAAAGAGTTATTCAGCAATGGTCCAATAACTTTTCCTACATCTTGGGACTGATTTCTCTAGAATACACAGTTCTAGGAGATTGTTTTCCTCCTTAATTTAAATATGTACTTTACAAAGTAAAGAAACTCGTGAAATTCAGTTCCTGGACAATCCTCCCTCCCCCTTTCCCCCCGGACAGTTCTAACAAAGGACATTTCCAAAGTGTGTAGTGGGAAAAGTTGATTAAGATGTAGTTGTCATGGATGGAAATTGTTGTCCAGGGTGGAATTGCGTGAGGAGAAATTGTCCAGTGGTTATAACCCCGGGATGGTTGTCTGGGGAAGTTGTTTGGTCACAGTAATCAACGTCCGTTTTGATTTTTGTTGCATTATGTTATGAAGGGTTTGCTAGCTAGGAAAGGTTTCTTTTACTGTTAAGCCATTTTACATTAGGGCTGAGCCATGCCAGAATGTGATATTATAGCAATTCACACACATTTGTTAAAGTGTGCACAGGACTACTGCACACTAGTGAAGTCATTCTGAGTCCTTAGGTACTGCATGAAATAGAGGGTTCTCCATCCCGTCAATGATATCTCCTTACAAACCCTGTTTCACAGTAGGTGAATGTTTGTGTGAACTGTTTATATATATATATATATATGATAAATTAAGGAATAGTGCCACCTTGTTGCATTTGTATCAAATCAAGCTAATGAGAATGAGTATTTATATGCTGTATACTGTTACTATCTGCTGTAGCAAGTAAAAGGAGCTTCAGCTTTGCTGCTGTATATGCACATCTTAATCTCATTTTACATCTTATAGTAAGGTTTGACATAAGGCTCCTAAGTTTAAAAATGTCGTCTAAAAGTCTGTAAAATGTTGTCCTTAAGTTTCTTGTAGGACAATTCAACTACAATATAAGATGTATAAAGCATTTCTCTTTGCAAAACTGCAAATATTGGAGCTTTGAGGTCCTTAATTGCATCATGATTATGTAAGGTCCATGAAATAGTACTCTATGCAGATTGTTTTCAATGTTTTTGTGACCACTTCCCTGGTGTTTGTCAGCAACTCGTTCAATTATCTCAAGATTTTATTTCAATTTGTAAACCTCATGGTGCAGAAAGGAATGTCAGTCCTTTAGGTTTAAAAGGGTTTAATGCAGTCTCCTTTATAAGTGAACTGACATACCCTGGTATGCTAAATCAGGAATGCATGGCAGGTACTTTGCTAATGAATTGCTGAAATGTGTAACTCCTTGGCATACCTGTGATTAGCCCTCAAACTGGGCTGTGTGTTCTGCAACATGGCAGAGGCACATTACACTACACTTCAAAGCCCTTGTCCTGCTAAAATTCATTTTTGACTCATAAAGATTTCTCATCAAAATTTATATAAATTGGTGAATGTCATTCATTCATTTGTTTTATTACCACTAAATGCTGTCTTTGTGCTTCTTAACAGTAAATTTTACTTTTAAATCTGCCTTAAGTGGTCATTAGCCTCACAAAATTTGCAAAAAATTAGGTCTTGATCCTCCCTGCATACAGTACATGATGGGAAGTGACTTCTGTTGTCAAGGAAACAAAGTTGTTTTACACTGTACAGATTCACTGTGAAACTATACTGAGTGCTTACATGGACTATTGAAAAGTGACATATGTATACTAGGCCACTTATGAAGGCTCAAGCCTTTTACCTGCTTAGACATTGATCATTTCCTACATATTATATTGACGTACACCCACGCTGGAATCTGAGCAGTTAATAGCGCACTCAGTTTTGACAGGCTTTTTGCTACCTTTGACCCTGGAGAGGTAGCATGCAAATACATCATTCATTTTAAGTCAGGCCAATATAGTTACTGCTATGGCCAATTTTTCACTAAAACTTCATCCATTCTACATAATACTTTTGCAAGCTTTTGCAGAAAGGTGAATGGGATGCCAGAGGTTGCATATGTAAAGTTTGGTGAGAAAATGTTGCTACTTTGTGGACATGAGAGATGAAGCTCTGTGGGCAGGTCAGCTAATGAGCCAAAAGTTAGTGTTAGTGGGATAAGGGCTCTGAAGTGTAATGTGCCTTGGTCATGCCCAGTTTGAGGGTTAACATGAGATATGCAGTAGAAATGTTGAGAAACATTATGAAATGCACTTGTAAGGAGATATCTGATAAGTTTCATCAATGTATCAATGTTTTAAAGGGCAAATGCAGTCATCCCAACTGGAATAAGTATACCCATTACCCTGGTATTCTAACTCATGCCTGGTTCTCTTTAAGCATGTTTAAAAGACTTGTGTGACTGAATTGTTTAATTTATTCAGGAGAATTCCTTAGTTCATCTTATATATTCAAACTGAGGTTTCCAAATATCATGAAAGATAGTACCAAAAAGTCTGTAAAAGAAAAATTTGTAAATATTTTTATCAGCTGGTGTATCAAAATGAAATAGTGGATGACTGCCGATTCCCTTCAAATTTAATTTGGTACCAGTATATGCCCTTTGAGGGGATAAATCTTATCAGTGAGTGGGAAATATTCACTTTATAATTTAAGAATTTATACCCCAATGTGGCCTCAGATTTGACAAACTCCCTTTATCATATTCATGACAAAAAGAGGAAAAGTGACAATTACACCCAGGTAGCTTGATTCTAACCATTGAATTTGCTTGGATACAAAATTTCAAATTTTCATCCTTGTGTGTCTGTGTCTACTTTCCTCCTCCATCGTCAATTGCTCAATTCACCCAAAGATTTTTTACACAAGATAGAAAGTACACAGAAAATGTACATTTTTAGTTGTTGTTTAATGTTAATGTGTATTAGTTACTTCAAATTGCAATGAGAGATGAAAACATCTATTAAGAAATGCATCCAACAAACATTACTGCAAAGTAACTTTTCTTGCCAAAAACTACCCTTAGTTTAGTAAAGTCACAAATATTGTTCATTTTTAAGAAACAATTGGCTTATAAAGCTCTTACAATAAATCTTTTAATAATCTTGTCCGAGTCATTTCTTTGGTATTATTAAAGAATACCAGAAAATATCATCATCCCTTAGCAATAACATGAAAACCATCATAAAGCAAGCTTCCCTCTCTCTCTCAAAAAAAATACATAATTTCCTAACTCCCATTTTTGGTAAAATAAGTACTTCAAGGTAGTACCTTCAAGAATCTCACATAGGGTACATTTACTTAAAATGTTGTATTTGTCAAGAGTGGACTTCCATCATCTTCCAGACACTACCATCCTTGCTGCCTTGTGAAGTTTAATCTTTACCACCCCAAACAACTCACAAACCTTTCAGAGTTTTATCTGCATTCAATAAGTTCATTATAAACCTGACCGTGACCCTCCACCCAGTACATTTTACAACAGAATATGATATCCATGCTTGTATGCTCAAAGACCACACCAGTGTACTTTTATACTCACAAGTTGGAAGAGCAAAGATGACAATTTGTGTCAGATGACACCACATATACTGAAGGGAACGAGTAAAATGCTGAAGGTTTGCAGTTTTCAACTCCAGTGCCTGAATTCAAGCAAGTTGACCCCACCTCCACCAAACAATTTTTTCAAAAATTGCCTCATACACAATGTCCAAATATGGAACAACTTTTAGCAAATTTAAAGGAGGATTAATTCCACACATATTTTTAGTTAAAAGTTCACAAGCTTTACATTTCCAGCACATTTTTCAAGGAACAATTTGTTATGAACATACACTTGGATAGCTGTTTTCATTCATTACTTTATGGTCAGTGAGTCTCTAGATGAATACTCAACAATGAAATTGAAGTAATTTTCTATAATCCTCAAATAACAAACTAAAGCATGCTTTATAATCCTTTGACATTAAATGACCCATTCAAATAAAAGCATTTTCAAAGCTGATATAAGCCATGCAGAAAAGCCAAGTTGTCTGGTGATCACATCAAATTTATAACACAATCTAATTTTTATAGAAATGACATAATATTGAATCATTTTAGCAGTTTAAACAAACCCTGATTTTGACAAAAAGACACTTTAAATTTAGTGAATATTTTATTATATGCAACACATTACTGGTTATTGATTCCCACTGCAAGTCATAGCAGAGACAAATGAAAACGGATGTTGATTTGCTAAAGCATGCCGTGAATCTGTCTAGTAGAGGGCACCCTTTTCTTTTTATCAAACAATGTATCTGGTTGAACTGGGCAACATATTCTACATTATAACTGTTTTATTACAATCTTTGTGAGTGCTTTATAGATACATTATGAAAAGCTAACTACCTAGGCCGAAATCACTGATGTAGAGTTATTCATAACCAAGCATTCCCATAGAAACTATGAAAAACAATTCACTACAGGTGTTTTTACACATTAAGGATGACAAAACAAAGTATTTTGAAAAAAGACATTTAGCCCATTATTTGTGGAGAGTGTACTTATTATTCTATCTAAAATACTCTGCTTGAACCATGGGTAGTAGTAAGGGCCTACAGTACCCAAACATTGATATAAAGATTGACAATGAAGTCTGAAGCTATTATTCAATACAATACTATTGGGAGCTTGCACCAAAAGTCAACAAGGTCAAATTCAGTGGACATGCTAGTTGTTCTGGAGGACAGCATGCCATGCATCACATTACTTTACTACATGACCTTGTGTCCACGTGTGTAGTATGTCCTCCAGAAGGTGGTTGCATTAGTTGACTTTTGCACACATGCAAGCTCCCTATACTTGCTACAGTCCACTTCCCAGGAAAGCTCGGTGACTGTACAGTAGATCAAACTATTTGGCAGCAAATTTGATGTAGATATTATAGGTCACAACTGTGGACTGACACAGATAAAATTATGGCAAAATATTAGAAAGATGATGGGATAAGATATGAAATGGCATTTAGCAGCACTTGTGAGATGCATGTATGGCTGGTAAATAAAGTATTAAAGTACCCTCATAGGTTAGAATTAAGGCATCCCTTTTTGAACCTAGAACTGAAACTTTATGGAAGCCTATGTCAGCTTTAGCTATACACTTAAAAAAATAAATTTGCAATGATTTAAAAATTACACTTCTTCCTTTAAATGAAAACACCTGAAATGGCAATGTCCCTAGCTTTCTGGTAAGTAAACACAAACCTGAATGCTTCAACCATACAAGACAAAAATTCCCTAAATCTGTGGCTTCAGGATTTGAGACAAAAATAAATCATGAATACAGAAGATATGTAAATAATACTGGTTTAAAAAGGATATGATACATGTGACAATAATTCCTACTTAAGGGCACATGGAGGATTTGGCTAACTTGTCATCAGGTAGACTATAATATGGAAGAAATGGCTAACTACAAAGCCCAAAGGATCTTTATAAATGTATCACCCACAGTGTCAACTCCTCTCACAAAATTCAGCTATCTTGTCAACTCCACATCAAGAAGAGAACAGTATCTGATATGCCAGATACAGTAATACCCACAAAAGCCATACCTCCTTTAAAATAGACAACTTTAAATAACATTAAACAGTCATTTAGTTTCCTGTGATTCCTCCTTGAAGTCTGTGACCCTTGTTCCAGCACTCGAACATGTAATGAATGATTGCCAGATTTGAAAGTAGTACACTGGGTCCTCTGCACACATAATATATTATTGCAAGTAATTCACACATTTTTTAGCTGTCCTAAATTACAGTATACGTATAGAGTCAATACGTGACCACTTTTTTTGCATCAGCTTTAAAATCCACCTATCCCCCCCCCCAGCCCTATGATCTTCCCCTACCCCTCCAACCAATCACCAAAATTTTGGAAGAAAGGGAAATCCTCCACTGTTGTTAACGCTGCTATTCACCCTCATGAACAGTCAACGTATCATCTCATTTTTAATGAGATGAATTAACAGCTTCTTTATCTGTCTTACTTATTCTTGCACCAGTCCTGTCATTGCAAACACCTCAGTACATATCTATGTTCTTATGAAGAAATACAATACACTCAACATATTTTGTCACTTACACCATTCTTGTACTTTTGGGAATACACCTTTCATTGTCTCCCACTTCACATTCATATTCTATAGATAAATATATTCCACCTTAAAATCTTTATCTGTCTATCAACAACATCCTATTGTTAAGGGTCTGTGGAAATGTAATAAATTCAATTCACCCAACACAGCTAGATTAAGATCTCCTTATCAAAAATCCGTTGGAATTATTTGAATATCTTTTTCCATTCTCAAGATATTTCTCTTCAAAGTTTGACCAGTTGTGGGAATTGTTCATTAGCTATGCAAAAATATGACATGGAGTGTTGCACAGTGCCTGTATTTCTTTTGTTATTCCTTTATAAAATATCTTTTAATTACTTAATAGTTTGGTGTTTAATGTGAATATTTTCAAAGAACTAAATGGCTACCTTCAAAATTAACCCCTCGGGGCATCCCAAAATTATAGCTGTCCTTGGAATGAATGCTAAACTAACAAAGGATAACACTACACCCAGTTGACAGGTCCCTCTCTGTATGTCACAAATTTGCATAAGTAGCTTATGTTTATTCACGATGTTGGTGAAAAACAGTAACTGTCTTGTAAAATTGGTCAATATCTGATGGATTTTAATGGAAATTGTGGCTATTTTCATAATATTTAATGCTTTTTTACACCAAATAGGCAAGCATCACATATACATGTCTTACAGACCTTAAAGAAAAGTCAGTAATTCCTGACTACCTATTCATCTCCTTCAAACAGAGCTGTAGTAAGTCACAGACTCTGCAGTCACTTCCTTTAATTATAACCAAACTTGATCTAATTCTCAAAAGTTTTTTGAAGAAATATAAAAACTAGCAAGTACTCCATAAAAGAGCAACAAATGACTTCATTCTACAACAAATACAATTCTTGCCTCCAACTTCAAAATTTGCTTCAAAGTAAACTGTAGTTATTGTACCTCTTTCCCTATAATAAGTCCAAATACAGTATGTGCACATCACAGCACATTGATTAGCAGCTTACACTACCTTTTAAAATATATTTCAAATTAAATTTTTCCTTAATCGGCTGAAATGAGTTTGTTGTTTCAAATTCTCCATTACTACTTCATGCAAAAAGTCAACTACTTTAAGAAACAACAAAAGGTCCTATCCTAAAGATCAAGTTCAGTACCATTTTTCATGCTTTAAAAAATATTATATTTCCTCTTACCAAAGCAACAGAAGCCACTTCATAACAACAGAATGACTTCACTAGCACTGAACTATTAAAAGAAAAATTGAACTTTGTACAAAGTAAAGGTTCTCTATTTCTACCTCCTTGGTTAATGCATGAATATAAAAGTTCGACATGAATTTACAGAAAAAAAAATATAAGGCTTGGTTTAGTAATCATAATAATATACAAAATCATTTAATCTTTCCCCCCAAAATGTATAACTCTGCAGTTTGCTGAAGCATATCTACCCACACACACCTTGTACAAAAAATTGTGTTTAGGTAGTAGTGCATAATGATTGCATATGGTTTTGTACACATCTGAGAGTAAAAGAAGGCACTAGAGTCCATAACAGCCCGAGTAACGCTCTTCACTTTGTATTGATACATTGTCTTGATAACACTCAAACACCTTCCAACATCACATCAAAGGCAGTCATACTTTTTGTGTCGTTTCTGTTTACACCCTGATGGTTTATAAGTTCTTTAGTTTTAATTTCCCCTTACTATTTCAAAGTAACCTTCATTCTCTGGTAAAGAGCCAAAAGGGCAGAACCAAACATTACTCACAAAGAAGTTCTGCTTCCCAAAGCAGCTATGTCCCTGAGGGGACAGCAAGGCTTGATGTGACCAAACTCTTGACCTTCAGACCTCTACATCATGGGTCTGTGATGCTTGGTCCTGTTCTAAACTGGCTGAAAAGAAGATATACTACAGATGGTCATTAACAAAAGGCCGAGAAGTGATCAGATACTACATATGATATGATGCCTTATTTCACTTTGGTGGGCCCGGCAAATTTACAGTGAACCTTTTAGCCTTGCCTTTTTCCTTTTATACTGAGCCTTGATTTCATTTAAAGACAAATTTTTTCTGTGATTCTCTAACAAATAACAAGCACAAATTAAAATGTTGCATGGCCCAAGCTATAAATGAAGGCTCAATGTTGGCATGAGGTTTTTAATGGTTAACATGTATAGCCACTATGCTAGACTATGGGTCAAACCAGTAAGAATATTTAACAATCTTTATTTTCATACAGGAGTATGAATATTCAACTACCAATAGTTTGATAATTATAAATATTCAACATCCAATGCTTTTAATAAATAAACTAACTTTCAGAAAGGTGAGTTTTGAGCACACCTGCTACCTAGAAACATATGATGAGTTTGATTCCAAATTGTGACAAATGCCAAATAAAGATTCAAAATCTTAGCAATGATCACACGATAAAAAAGATGTGCATTATATAATGCGTAGATCTATGGTGAATATCATAGTTTCGAAAAAATGACCAGGAGATTTGCTTGACCTATACAATATTGACATACTAGTGGTGGGTATGTGCAACTTTTCAATTTGGCATTTATGGCATTTGTGGACCCAAATTCAACTTGGACTTCTCAGGACAAATATGGGGCAGTTTAAAAGCTTCTTCTGAGCAATGATATTCTTGACACCAGCAGTAATATGACTGAGAAATATTTGGACAGACTGAAAATTAAAATAATAAGGCACTTAATACTGAACAGAAGATATTTCACTTACTTTGCATCTACAGTAAGACCTTCTACAGGCATCGTTTCAATGTGATTTTTAACTGCTACATGAAGCACAACACAGTTAAGAGATCAGAAAACCATACATTTAAACACTCATCAAATGTATTTAAAAAATTCACACACCCAAATAGTTTCATGGTAGGCTTATATTACAAAATATGTAGTAATTGCCAAATGTTTCAAAAACCAAAAAAAAAAAACACATACATGGCCAAAAAATCTTTGCTGTTACCAGCAGTAACACTAAACATGGTTTGTTTGTATCTGACAGTAGTAACATATTTGTGGCATCAATCCACTTTGTAAAATGGGGTTTTCATTCTTGATACCAAAAATTTCAGTGTGGGTGTTTAGGCAGAAGATATAAACATTTTCAATAAGAAAATTTTGACATAATTGCATCAAGAAACATTTTGTGCTGTCTTTCATTACAGTCACTCAGGGTCATTGCCTTGCTATGACTAGGTAACTCGAGATTAGTAGTGCTTGTTATTAAAATCAGAACACTCAGGAGATAGAGCAAGATGGAGCAGTTGTCTGGTTTATTTCTGGCAGTGATTTTCATCAATCACATAGGCATTGCATTGACACGTTTACTGTTGCAGTTTCGACAGAGAATATGGTCATCCAAAGGATAGCAGCCTTGACCGTCGGCCTCTGATGACAGCTGGACACCACAGTCCTAAAAAGAAAGATGACCAAGACTTAACTGGTGAAGAACTGTCACAAATTACAAATTAAAGAGCATTATGCTAAAGTGGACTAAGCTACTGACTGCCAATAATAAAATTTATCAGCTCAGGAAGACTCACAATAGATGCAAAGTGAATGTGGTGGACTAATGGCTAAAATATGGGGCTAGCCAGTCAAGGTTGCTGGTTCCAGTCTTACCTGGTTCAAAGCATTGTGTCCTTGTGCACGATGCTTTATCTCAATTGCTACTCTCCACCCAAGGGATAAATGAGCAGGGCTCCATTTTTACAGTAGTCCTGTCTCCCATCACGACTACAAAATTTGTGGCGGACAACAAAAAGTTCACGCAACAAGTTAAGACTGCTTCAATGGTTACTACAAATACTACAAATTTCTTTGTGGGCTACTACATTTTCTTTTGGACAACCAAAAAAAAAAAAGAACACACAGGTTGTCCAATGAACAACCATAAAAAATTTTCTTAAAATTGAGGCCTGATGAGTATCTGTGAGGCATACTGTAATGGCTTGTAGTGCATACCTGCTGCAAACTGCACTGATTGTCCCTAGGACAGGCTGACGTTAAGCAGTGATAATATTTGTGATAAGCTTTGGGGCGTATCATTGGTGCAAAGTTTTTATAAAAGCAAATCATTATTCTACTATATTACACTATATTAGAATAAAGAAGGAAGAATTTAATGTAAAATCAAGAGGGACTAAGTGCTGGAAAAATTATCAGTGAAACCAGATTCAAAGCCTCAAAGGCCTGGATGTCTTGAGAGAAAAGAGAATGAGGGTAGGCTACTAGCAAGCATGACAGATTCAGCTGAGATATTGGGGTACCATGTCCGACAACTTCACATATCAGGGCCACACTCAACTTAAGTTTGATTTCCATAGGACTACTGCACTGTTGATCAAACTTAAATCGATCCTAACTCTTTATGAAACAGAGCCCTGGCCTAGTGCAAGACTAATGGCAGGTAGATGTAGCAGTATGTTCATCTGTAATGTCAATAATAGTATTTCTTTACTGCTAACCTTATCCTACAACCTAGTCAGGAGTCTAGGGATGGAACTGGAACAAATCAGAATGTAACCTTTAACATTCAGTAGGGATCACTGTTGCAAAATACAGTCAATCTTCAAACTAACAATTATATTAAAAAAAACTGAGATTAACTAACTAACAACATCTGATTTTTTTTCTTATGAAAGTCTCACCTATATCTAAGCAAAAATCAGTAAAATGTGCAAATGAAAGAACAAGAAAACAGAGACAGCATTATTTGGATATGACAACAGAGTGAAACAAGTTTATATCCATAGGTAAAATAGCAAAATTAACCCCTCTTAAATCTCTTACTTATGGCCCCATGTTTCAACAGATTCAAAAACAGTATGTGCATAATTGCAACAAGCCATTAACTGCAACTGAAAATTGCTCACACTATTACCAACTTCTGAAGTTATTGGGTGGTCACCAAAATGGCCAAAAGCCTAAATCATTAGAGGGTTAAGCTAGGAGAGCTCATATCTGAACTTATAAATTTACTAAGGTATAATTAGCTATCAGGGCTATTTAACATTAAAAGAGGTCAGTAAATGAAAATTCATTGGGTGATGTGATGCAGTTTGGCTTACAGTAACAGGGATACTTAACTTTCTTCACCATAGAGCCAAGTAGGCGGCCACACCAAGGCGATCAAAAAAAAAAAAAGACAAACAAAAAAACAGGCCATACTTGTACTCAAATGAAGCATAAGTGTATTCTTAGCTGTATTCTGAGTAGCAAGACTTACCTCACATTTGTAGCAGTTCACGTGGAAGCTTCGATCCAAAGCAACAATTCTCACAGTCTCCTCTTCCCCGGGGGATGGCATAATTGGTTGCAAACACACACTGCAGCGAGGAGCAAATTTTCTATAAAGCAAAGGGAAAATATGTTGTTTGTTTAAAGAGTGTGTGATTTTATTGAGAGTACTAATTAAGTGAATATCTTTAGCTAGCCAAAATGAAAACTTCACCAAAAGTTATCAAAGCTTTCAACCACACAACTAAACATTTCACACATGCCAAATATGTTGTGGGTTATTTCAGTCTAGATTGAATTACAATTTTTGCATTGTCCAGAATCAAATAATAGACATCACTCAATTCTTAACAGATTTTGAAAGAATACAACACATTAAATCAATCTGCAATTAAAAATTTAACTTTTATGTCTCTTTTTGAATTTTTCATCACTGGTAATACAAAGAATTCAAGACTTAAATACGGGGTTGCACAAATCAAAAAGTAACAGGAATGTAAGCATATGCTGGGATATGCCTAGGATATTCTAAGTGCTGGATATATTCATCGTCATCTTCAAGAACAAATCTTAAGGGAGGGTGTACATGAGAGACCTGCCTGTGCATGATGGAAGTAAGTACCACAAAGGATTTGTTGTTGGCAAAAAATTTGGAAGCGGCCAAAGAAATCCTTCTTCAGTTGAGAACTACATTCCTGGCAGCTGGAAGCACTCAATCATTCAATTTTACATACTTTTATAACCTTATCTTTTCATTTTTACTTCACCACATTTT
>WURT03079759.1:0-13108 GCA_009936505.3 Holothuria glaberrima | reverse complement strand
TCTTATGTATTGTATTGTTTTTGTTTTCGCCTTTTGTACTGGCGGAATTGACCTTTCGCCTAACCAGTCGATCTAGCATTATATATATATACTATACATAAAGTTATATCAAATGTGATCTAATGATGGTCCCAGTGGCCGTTTAATCAATTTATGGAGTTGCATACTCTTGCGAGCCTGGATATTTTAAGTCTATCCTGAGTAGAGTCACGTAGAGTCGAGTAGAGGTCCTGGTCCTCAATGGAGAGAATGTCCACGACTCCATTCTGGAGTGGAGTCGCGGTACCGGTTCTCTGTGAAGAGAAGACGTGACTCTGACGTCACTGTGAATTCTTACGTGTACAATTTCGACTGCGACCACGACTCCATTGTGGCGTGTATTTGCAATCCTGGTCCCCGGTGAAGAGAAAACGTGACTCTGACGTCACTGTGTTCTTGTACGATTTTGACTGCGACTGCGACTCCATTCTGGAGTGGAGTTGCGGTCCCGGTCCTCGTTGTAGGGAAGAAGTGACTCTAACTTACTAGTACTCTACAGTTTGTTACATCATCATCGTACTGACTGCGACTCCAGGAGTCTCGGTGAGAATGGTTTTGGGACTGGGTATTCTGCAGTTATACCCATAACTTGGCGTGTAGCCTACCAGAAGATTTTTGGCTACACAAATCCCTAGATGGTTTAAAATAGTCCTTCCTGGTGGTCTAAGCTGCATGACTAAAGTCGTGAAATTGGGACATAGTCTACTTGTTTGGCAGATGTGGATGGCGTGACTGATACACCTTAGTGCATGTAGTCTAAGAGTCTAGACCAGGCCCGTAGTCAGAGTAACCAATTTGAGGGGGCACATCGATGTTAGAGTTTTGCTGGCCTGTGGGAGGGGGTGTCCTCCTCCCCTTTGAAATTTTTTTGCCTTTTTCAAGGACTCTAGATGCAAAATGGTTAAAGACTTTCCATATTTTCTTCCTATATTTGTATTCCAAAAAGGTTGGTCTCATAATACATTTTTCCTACTTTAGTGCAAGACCTTTTATTGAAAAGTTTTGGGGGGCACGTCCCCCCCCCCTCGTGGCTACATAATTGGTCCAGGCACTGAGCTGGTGTAAAGAAGATGGTTTTTGAGTGTCGCACTGCTTGTTGTTGGGAAGATTTACATTAGAATTTTCAGAATGGAGGAATATTGAAAGCCCAGCGCCATGTGATTCCGAACGGAGGATAGGGTGCTAGAAAACCGGATTGTCACCGGTAAGCCAGACGAATGGCCGCCCTACATTAAAACAATTGACACATATGACTTGGCTGCAGTGGTGAAGCCAGCAGGGGAACAGAGTGCCTCCCACAGAAATTTTGGGGAGGCGATGGGCGATGTTGAAAAAATGAAGTAAAAACGGTAAGAGGAGGGCGGGGGAAGTTGGTGGGGCGGAGTGGGGGGTAGAGGCCTAGGGGGAGGATAATTGGCAAATATTGGCTCCACAAGTGTGATCTTTTATGAAACTGAAAACTAAAATGAAACAGACTAACAGAACAATTGAAACAAAGTGTTCCAGAAGGTGTGAAATTATCGTTGATTTGAGGTTTCGATTGGCCATGCATGCGCCTGTTGCTTATACGCAGTCGAAAAAATACAGTAAGTTTTCCTCCATATAATATGACTTGTATATGTGTTATGAAGCAATGGACTTGAAAATGGAAGCTGGATAATTTGGAGGTTGGCAACTATTTTTGGGGGGCAGCCATTTTCACTCAGAGGGCGGGGGTGGGCGGCCCCTCTAAAAGCCCCTGTGAAGAACAATGGGATCTAGTATAGAAAGAAGCAAAATATAGTACTCACTATTTTTCATCTAATCCTGTTGAGACAGCAAAAAGATTTTAAAAGGGGAGGGGCTACCCCACCCCTTATACCCATGTCCCAAGATGGCAGTCAAGAATAAGGACGATGAGTCTACTTTGACCCTCCACACCAAAAGCCTGGCTAAGCCCCTACTGGACTGCAAAAGCTTCTTGCTAATAGTAAGGTTAAATATTCAGTTCTACATTACCAAAGCAAATTGGAAGCTCAGCACATATTTGAGTGGAGTTTTGTTGGTTGTTTGGAATGGCCTTGGGCCTTAGGCAATTGTGCCAACTGGTATGAAAACTGACAAACAAAAACCACTGTATCAAACTGAAAAATGAGAAAGTTCTTCCAGATTCTGTTGAACATTGAACTATATCTATTGGTTCTGCACCTCTTCAATCTTCATATAACATAACTTTTAGCATCAAACAGTTCTCAATAAATTACAAGTCAAACGACAACAATGATACATCTGCCATTCAATAATAACTTAACCAGTGATGAAAAGCACTAATCTTGGTCTTCATAAGGAAACTTATCTGGCTGTAGCCATTTGTAGGGGGATCAACAATGAGGTCACGCAAAATTAAACCAAAGGACCCCGAGAGAGCTAAAGTTTCTCACGCAGTATATTCCTGTACCCTATTCTGCACTGTAACCTCTGTGGAAACTGAAACATGAAAATCACATCCAACAATATGAATTCACAACTGATACAAACTATACATACATAAATAAAATACAAAAATAGAATATCAAAATGGTACAAAACTACACAATTTACTCTCAACAAACTGGAAAGGCTATAACATGGATTCAATACTAAATTTTGATTGTGATAAATTACATGCATCTTTGACAATAAATTACCTCTTTGCCCTTTTGCCAACCCAAGAATATGCAAAATCATTCTGTAGTTACCCTAAATATAGGTGTAAAGGCAAAAATAGTGATAAATTCAACATACCTCTTTGGCTTTTCTGAGGAAATTTGCAGAGTACAGCATCTGCCACGCCCTTAATGAAACGCAAGTATGGTAAATAACATCCTAGGATAAGGTTATGATGATGAGGCTAAAGGTAGGTCTGGAAAGGTATGTGAGTTACATTTTATACCAACCTTATGCCAGCTGGGAATTTTAATATGAATATGTAGTCTGAGGGTCATGGGTTCATGGGGGCAGAGGGCTAGCTAATAAGTTTTCACATACTAGAGGGCAGTGCCAATAGCAATTAGAACTTTAACATTCTTTTACACTGGCATTGCCTCAAAGTGATTTTCGTAGTGTGTCATATCTGGCATTTTCATCCTGAGACAATGCCCAAAAGTGTGAGACTCACTGTGAAATGTGAGAGTTGGCAAGTCTGAAAAAGTGAGGGATTTGCCATTATACTGTATTAGGATGTTCCTTAAAGTTGAAGGCTGGTTTAAGTTCTCTATGCCATCTCCAGTTGAAACATGTGTGGAGTACTTTGGAGGAACCTCATTCACATTCATTGATTAATGGAAAAGTGGACTCTGTATGTTTATCTGACAATACCACTAACAAGAAAGACAGGCACAGTTGCAGAATATCCTGCAAGACTGAAACTGTTTTTTCAGGGGATACAGGGCTACACAGTCACTGCATATCCTTGTAGCCTCTTCAAGACACAGTTTGAATCCTGACTGCTTATCATCGTAGCATTTGTAAAAGACCTAAATTTTGATTGTGTATCCTCGTAAGCCTCCAAAGAGTCAAAGACAAGTTAACCTTATCTGGCTAAACAGTCACTTCATATCCCTGTAGCCTCTGCAAGACACAAATTGAATCCTGACTGGGTATCATCATAGCCTTTTAAAAGACAACCTAAATTTTGACTGTGTATCCTTGTAGTCTTTCAAAGACAAGTTGGCCTTCATAGGCCATATAAGAGGGAGTTGACTTGGAAAACTGACTTTGAATCCCTGTAGCCTCTTGAAAAAATATCTTGATGAGGGGAATTGAATTTTTACTGGATATCCATTAAGCTTCTCACAAAAGCAAATCGACTTCTGACTGCATATCCTTGTATAGCCTCTTGAAATGTTACTCAATTGATACAGTACCTCAATTATAGTAAAAGAATAGGCCTACTAGTGCAGTAATTGTAAATGAGTCATTCTCAAATAACATTTGCTGCCTGGAGTTTGTAGCCGTATGTTTTCTCAAACAAAGCTTCCATGGGTGGGGTATTCTGCAATTACTCTGAAAAACACAGCCAATGGTTCTTTATTTGCCCAATTGTCAGGAAACTTTCCTAATCTTTGTGAGCAAAATCCTATGATGGAGTTCTTAGTTTTCCAATAGCAAAGGAACCAGTGTGACCATTGTCTCCTGTGTTAAATTTGTGAGTAGAAATACTGCTTTTTGTTCATTCAGTTCAATTAACTCTGTGTTTTGGTATTTTCCCAGACTAGCAAAGAACCCCTGGCCTAACTGGATCCTTCCTGCCATTTCATGAATGCTCTAAGATTTTGTCAGTTTGATTTTACATTATTTTTTAAAAGTTTTAAAACAGAGGATCAGAGCTTGCCTTGCAATTACCGGCCATTTAGGTAATAACCAGTGTTGTGTACAAAGTTATGGAAACGTTAATCAAGGATTGTGTGTTTAAGGTAACTTTAAAAGGGCTGCCATCTGTCGCAACATGATTTCCTGCCCAGTAAGTCTTATGTTACTAATTTACTGAGCTTTCTTGAGGATGACTCCTTTTGATTATGGCCATATTGTTGATGTCATTTATCTTGATTTTCAAAAAGCCTTGAAAAGCTCCATTATGGTAAAACTGCACCCAAAAGTTCATGAATACAGTAAATATACTCTTGATATGGCTTTCTGCTTTTGCAGTAATTTTTTTTTTGTGTGAATTTTTTGCAGTCAATGATTAAAACATGAAAAGTGTTTCCTGCATTTCCAATTCTTCAAAGTTATCAAATATCATGTTTATAAATTGTATAATTACTTGAAGTACTACTGTGTCCCACAGGCAGGCAATAAGTACATCAGGAAGGAATCTCCCATTCAAAATGTGGAGGGGGTAGGGAGGTGACAGTTACCTTTCCTCATTTTCCCTCCTTGCACTCAAATTCGTATTAAAATTTTTAGTTCATTTTTTGGTTCCATTCAGAAAGATGGACTGTTTGTGTAAATGATCTTGCTTTTTGATGCGTAGTACAGTGTTAGTTTGTCTTTTTTGCATTCCGTTGTAGCGACCACATACCTTTAACATTCCAGATGTGGGTTTTTGGATATGGTTCACTTATCTGGAAGGTGGACTTCCCTTACCAGGAGAAATATGAAGGCTATATTAAAGGATACTGCAGGCGGTTTTGGCAGGCAAGCATAGATCACAGAGGTTTTCCAGAAAAGGTAAAGTTCAGAATGCAGTTGTGAGGAATTTCAATTTTTGCTGTTTGAGCATATTCTCTGACAGGCAGCAGAAAAGAGCAGAGTCCAGTAGATCAAAGGTTGCCTTACAGTAGATCTCAACTCCAACCCTAACCCATATAACATCTAAGGCCAATCCTTTAGGTAACCTTACCTTAATTCTACATCTGACTCTAATCCTAGCCCTAGCTCTAATGTTACCCTGAGTACATTTTCAAGTTTGTTGTTGGGCCTTTGCTCTTGTGAACCTTCAGTCTAGTGGGATTCCCCTGTAGAAGAGAAGAAAAACTGTTTTAGAGCTATGCCCTATTTTTGAAATTTTCTTTGCATAAATGCTACAGAGTTGTTCCATATGACCAAATGAGCTTTTTGTTGGAGTGAAGTGTGAACATTGATTCATATTTTATTCCATTATCAAATACAACAATGTGTTTTAGAAGGATTGGTCTAAAACAATACCTAAAGATAAGAAATTGAGATTACAAAATCATGATTGGAAATAAAGTACATAAAAAAACCTTAAAGGAATCAGCAGGATACATTATGTAAGATGTGATTTTGAACCTTATCTCGACGACAGTGAAGAATGATGATACCCCTCCAGACATCGGGGATATCACTCTTGAACAAGTTTATCAGGACTGCAGTGTTCCATTGACATTTTTTTTGTCCCTAAACAAGTTCAATTATAAAACCCTTATTCAAGTAAGTGTTTGATTGTTAGACATGTTTAGAAATTAAGTTTTGTCAATAGGTTTATGATCTAGAGCTAGTAACCTCCATCACTATGGTATGGTACTGAATGGTGAATGCATGAAGAGAAGCAGAGAAGCTTGGGTTTTCTTTGTTGGAGGTTGCCGTGAAGGAGTGCTCCCCAACCAGGGGATACCCACTGGACTGGAGGCTCACTAGGTCGAAAGTTCGCTATAGACAGAAGATGTCTAGCACCAAAAGTGCAGTATTTCAGTTACACATTTTTGCTCCAACATCTCAGTGTTGCAATACATGCAACCCTAATACTCTCATCCTAATCTAGTGACCCCTAAACCTTGCCCTTATCCTAATGCTGACTTTAGTGTAGACTTTCAAGAAGATAGAGATGTCAAAACAATAAGACTTCAGAACAGAGAACAGTCTCCGGCCACTACAGTATTTCTCTGTAGTCAACTACACATATTGTTTTGGAATATTATAATTCCTACAAGCAATAATGCAACAGTTATTGTTGCACACTACAATCTAATGGAGTCAGACAAAAATGTGAAAAAGTCACCTAAGCTAACTGAAGTAGAGTAGCTCCATGGGTTCACATCATCATTCACAGGCAAATTTTCATCTAAAATTCTCTCTCCCACCATCCACTTCCCTATCACTTCCCTCAATTGGCATCCTGCATGCTATGGCCCTACAGACTCTGTTTGATGCATGCAGTAACCTACCTGAGCTATTCAACTTTCTTTCTCTTGAGCTATTCCAATGATTTTGCTGATTCAGTGCTGCCAGCATATACTCCTTTGAGAATTTTCTATACAATTTTTCCTTTTATATAGGTGTGGGTGGAGGGTAGAAAGGTCGTTATGTTGAGCTTACAGTAAGTGCTTTTTTGGAAGAAAAAAAATGTGGTACTGGGAGGCAAATGAAATTCTTCCATAGTTAAGAACATTCTGCTGAATTCCATTAGAGATTTACATAAAAACAACCTTGATTGATCTTTGTGACATCTTGAAGAATGCAAGAGTCCAACATTATCAAAAGTATAATGCTTAAAGATCAGTTGCTTATCCTGGAACTCAAGATTTTTGCATCCTTGGCCACTTCATGCAATGCCTGTGCCTCTTGTTGTCTTGACTTAGAAATTTATTTCAGCCACTCAAAGCAATAGGCTTGTTATTGATGCTTTGAACAGCTTGTTGTTGGATGTTTATTATTCAGCCATCAGTCTTGGGGTGGGGGGGGGGGGGAGTTGGAAGCATGTTTACAGGTTAGGGCCTCAGTTGACCACAGCTCAGATGCCATTTACAATTTAACTGAAGTATAGCTTCATTCGTCTTCTTGAAAATGTGTTTGCAGGAAACTAATTATGCGAATAATCACAGAAACATCCACACTTAATGTACTACCCTTCCTTTTACGTGATCTTGAATAATGAAGGCTGGTTATGAATAGGAGCTCAAACTGTTTGTGATACAAGGACAAACGTTCTGTATGCATTGTTTGTGTTTAAAGAACTTGTTTAATATGTCAATGTACTTTTCTTTCAGCCTGGAAGAGTGGTCACATTGGTGGAGAGCCCTGAGGTAAATTAACTGTGCTGGTTGTTATTATAATTAGAGAGGTAGCTGCTGATGGTTTCATCAAGTCATAATTTCTAATTTTGATCGATTTACTCCACCCACATTTCAAATCATTTATTCCATGTATGAATTAATGAAGTGCTTTTCTACAGTTCTTGTGTTTCCAGATTAACTTGTGTCATATCAGATGTGTGGGATATTCTATAATTTCATGATTATATTTTACCAAAATTATTTGTGAAGCTGTCACAGCAGATTTACTGTACTTGAGTTGTTTTACTGATGCACAGTAACTACCAACTATCATCAATTCAGTCCCCTAAGAATCAACTGCATGCCTGCATTTATGTTACATAGGTTGGTGCAATATTAAATCACCACCGCTCAGCCTCACTCAATGATGAAGAAATTGCTCTGCAAAATGCAGTCACAGACTGTCAACACTCCCAATTAAAGAAGTGTATTCCTACCATTCCCAATTAGCCTCAGGAGATTGGTAGGCCTTGAAATCCCCTGTCAGCTTGTATCACAGGAAACTTTATTTTGGTTGACTGGACCTTACTACTTCATAAGTTGTACAGGCAAATTGTTGCAGCTAGTGGCTAGCTATTTAATGACTGGATAGTTTATTGCTCACTGTCAAGTTTACATTTATCACTCATGTTTTAAGTGCTGTTGAATGTTATTCTTCTTGATTGATGTTGGTGGGGTTGGTTAATCAAGATGAACTGATCAAGTTAAAATGTCCACTGGAGTTCCTTCCTTGCCCAATTACACAATTTGATGATAGGCGGAAAATAATTCCTCATGCACAGACATTTAATCCAGCTCCAGGAAACCCTAGCCACAACATGCAGAGCATACAGAGAGAGTTTTGTTTACAGTCCTGCCCAAACCACTGGGTAGTTGCTTGCAACCTAAGTGGAATAGAATCTAGGGGTGGTAATAATAATGGACCTCTGGCACTGGGGTTGAGAATTTGATATACCTCTCGTAGAAAATAGAAAAGTGAGGTTTGGAAATCAACATTTTAAGCATTCTTGATTCAGCATATTGACAACCACAATATCAGCAAAAAAACTATGGTGTTCATCATCAGGTGCCCTGCCTTATAGAGGATAATTTGCCTAGGAACTAGATTTTATCCTTTGATATAATGAGCATATCTCTGGAGACTCAAGGGTAGACTATATGTACATCATGAATCTGTATCTAACAGGTTTGTCATTTACAAACATCTTCTGAACTCGTAGGCTGTCTAAATTGCCCATTGGACAAATCATTTCTTGCACTGAAAAGTCCATTTTCTCGTAAATAACACCCTTCCTCCTTTCATTGATTTAGCTACAAGATTTGCATGTTTTTGTTCCAACATTTATTAGTTTATTTTTGTCCCCAAGCTTACTTTGGTGCTTATTTTCCTTATTTCAGGATATTGTTTGGGGAGTAGCCTACAAAATCGCTGATGAAGAAATAGAGAAAGTGAAGGATCACTTAGATTACAGGGAAAAGAATGGTTATTCAAAATTCACTGTTTCATTTTATCCTGTGGACATATCAGTGCAGCATTTCCCTTGTCTAGTTTATACTGCTACACCGGAGAACCCATCTTACCTAGGACCTGCTCCTCTCAATAAAATAGCGGAACAGATATGCAAATCAGTTGGACCAAGTGGAACCAATGCAGAGTATCTGTTTCAGTTAGCAGCAGCAATGAAAACCAGGTTTCCTAGTATAGAGGACAACCACTTGTTTGAATTAGAGAAGGCAGTCCGGGAAATGAAAGGTGGTGCTGAAGAACATAAAATATGATGAAGAAAAGAAAGACGGAGAATAACATGATGACACTTGTACAGTTTTAAGGGTTTTAATAATTGTAAGGTGTAATGAAATTCATGTCTTATTGTTCCTTTAACTGATGGGCAGAATTAGTAATGAATATTTATATCAGGTGCATTGATTATAAATTTTAGCTGAAACACTGAAGTTTTCACTTTTTTTTCTTTTCAATCAGATTGTACAAGATTACTTTGGGAAAGTTTGAGTCACATATTTTAAGAGATAGGATGAACCATAAATACAAACAACTGCGCAAGATTAAACATTTACTCAATTTTAAAACTTAAGAACCATTTGTCTACTGTTTTCTATAGTTATGGTTTCTGTGCCATACAAGAGTTCAAGTTATTTGTCACTTTACTTTAAATTCAAGGGAAGTAGCTTGTAGCCATAGCAATATAGAATAAAGTGTCACATCAGTTGTAGACACCTGCAGACTTGCCAACCTCAAATATGGCAAACTTTGAGGTTCTTGCAAGAAAACATGGAACTCACATCTCAAACCTGGAGATTTTAAACAAGTCTCATAGGTTATTATGAAAAGTGTTTTCTAGACTAGGAAGATTTTAGATTTTTTGCTCACCCTCTTAATAAAGTTGAGATGCCATCTACAAAGCAGACTGTTTGAAGACATTAGTCTCTTTTCTGACAAGGATACATCTGCGATTAAATAATAACTTTACCAGTGATGAAAAGCACTGATCTTGGTCTAAATAAAAAAAACTTATCTGGCGTTTCCTCAGAGTAATGTACAATATGTCATCTGGCATTTTCACCATGACACAATGCCCAAAACTGTGAGACTCATACTGAAGTCATGAGAGGTGGCAAGTCTGCACCTGTTTGGATCACAGCAAGTTTGGAAAGTTTGAATGTCTCTTTGTTTCATCATGCGATATGGTAGTGGGAATTATCATACTTTATGATGTACAGATTACAGTAATTCGAGTTTATTGAGCAA
Organism: Holothuria glaberrima; assembly: GCA_009936505.3. NCBI lineage: Eukaryota > Metazoa > Echinodermata > Holothuroidea > Aspidochirotida > Holothuriidae > Holothuria > Holothuria glaberrima. Next base: position 2,770 of record WURT03079759.1, on the reverse strand, counting down.
GGGTTTTTATCCAGGTGGCTGGTCAATTAGCCCTACTTCCTCCCCCAGTGCCTTCTCTTAGGATGTACCAGTACCTCTACTTGCTAGAAACAACCCATAGGAAATACTATATTCATTTGACAGTGCTTTCTTTATCTGCAGGGTCTATGAGATTGACTTAAAAAGTTTTGTGAAGTAACTTTTATGGCAAGATAGCTGAAGGACTATGTTCTAAAATTAATATCAAGATAAGCTGTGAATGGATGAGGCTGTAGTGAATAAGAAAAAAGAAAGAAAGAATTGAATCATTTTAGAATGGACTAATTAGGGTTCTTTGATGGACAAAGCAGGATGCCTCATAAGAGTCACAACCAAGTACTTCATCAGCAAGCCTTGGGTTTAGACAGAGTCTGATTTTAATTTGAGACACTAAGATATACCATAGATTAGTCAAGTCAAGGAAATTCTGCATATAAAAGAAGGGTTGAAGAAAAAAAATTATTGATGAAGTATGCATACAAGCAAAATATGCAATCTGTTGTTATGTATGATTCAGTAGCTGATGTAGTTATTACAGTTTCAATCCACAGTGGACTTAAGTATGCGTAAGTTACATAATAACCTTACACATTAAACCAATACTGTTATGTTATTCTTTAAAGTTACAGTTTTCTTCTTCATAATCCCACACATCTGTAACCTGAATGCACGAGAGGCACAGGGATCATTTTACTTACCTCACATTTGATAAGAGGTGTACAAATTTTACATCCCTGTTTTCTACATGGTCAAAGCAAAAATACAGAAAAACAAAAAAGAACAAAGCATTACTGATGAGAAGATGACATCACTCATCACTTCTGATTGCTTCAAGTTCATTTCGGTTTAGAGGCATACAGGTACTTACTTCATCTGGTAATACCTCAAAAACCCATGTAGGAAGTGAAGATTTCACCAAAATTCTTGGATTATTATTCTTCTTTTATAGATCAAATTTGTGTATTTGCTTAAACCCTTCCTTTAATGCTACAGTCGGACTTTTGACTTTTGACCATCCATTCACACATCATGCAGTATTTATGACAAAGAGTTCCTTATGTGTTATCTTTTATGATTTTATGATTATGAGAGTACAGGAAATTTTGGTGCAATTTTCAGTTTGTTCACAGAAGCAAATTATGACAAAAATGACATGTCAGAGTGAAATGATTTGTATAAAACTAATTATTTTCTGTTGACTTGAAATGTAATATCGATATATTCAGAAATTCTTTAATATTCCAGTATGCTCTTGAGAAATGTATTTGCTGTGGTTGTCTATATTTATTTCCACTGGCAAGAATATACTAGGCAACTAATATTATTGTGATTGATAATATCATCTGCAGTTTGAACCAAAAATGTTAGGCAACCTTCCACTAGATCAGCTAGTCACAGCTATCAAAAGATAGACCTTTATCAAAGTTTTCAATATATACATGAAAGAGGAATGAAGACTGTTGCTTCAACTTTGCCACTTCGCAAAAGTAATTTTCACACTACCATTCTGGGTAATTTTTATCTGTGCTGTATATTAAAGATGTATGTCTTAATGGTATGCCATCTTTCCTGTAACTTCTAATGGCAATAATTTAAAGAAGCAACTTGAAATGGCAATAATTTAAGCAGATCACCAATTAACAGCTCCTAAGGCATTCCTCAGCTGTAACAGTCACCAGACAAATTATGCCACAAAAATATGTGAAGGAAAAGGGGAGAGGGGAGGGGGGCATATTTTGGTGATTGAGCAGTGTCATTACAACAGGTTTTGTCAATAAAAGGCAAATCAAATTGTTTATTTACTTTTCCACACCCATGTTTGCAGATGGATTTAGCTCCCTTCCACACTGTGAGGGCAAATAATGCACAGTAAGTTTTATGTGGAGCTGGCAAACAGTGTAACAATCTGCCCTACAAGAATGAGTGGTGACCCCACAACAGGGTTAGGGTCATTCAGCAGTGAAGTTTTGTCCTCTTCACTTTATTATACAGATTAATTTCTAAAAACAGTCATGCAATGGAACCAGTCCCATGTATTATTGGTATGCACATTTTGTAAAAATCCCACCTCCCTTTCTTGTAAAACCTACAGCAGCTGTAACATTTTTGCAGTGAAACAATAAATTATATTTACCACCTTTGTAAGGACAGCATTATTTTACCACTTTCTGTATCTAATATAATCTATTTTACATTCCTTTGGTAAGGTTGAAATTATATTCAAAGTTTAAGAGATATCAGCCTTGTTTGAATTAACAAAACCTGTGTGTGACAATTCATGCAAGATGAAGTCCAAGGTATAGGTATGGTATACAATGTTTTGAAAAACATTGGGAATAATATTTTGAGAAATAAGCTGGAGATTTTACAAGGTCTACTGGTGAACTAAAGTAATGTTTGGGCTGTCCTTGTCAGTTGCTATGTATTCTTTCTGTTCACCTTGTATTATCTGTTAATACAAAAAGTGACCCTTAATAAATTATCAAATTTACATCTCTAGATCACCTTCTTTCATGTTTTATTCTTTTGATTTATTTGTATGGAAAGTTATTTCTAAACTTACAAGGGGTTTTATGAGCAAAAATGCAACAAATTTCCCATTTTGATCATATTTACTACAAATAACTACTAGCCAACTGGACCACCACCAAAACTTCCTGTTTGGGAACCCTTTATAGGGTGGAGTTGGCTTGGTGGTTGAGTGTACTGCCTTGCACACTAGAGGTCCCCGGATCAAATCCCGGTGGATCCA
>WURT03079748.1:1388-13109 GCA_009936505.3 Holothuria glaberrima | reverse complement strand
CTTGAATCCACAACACTTGCGGATTATGCCCGCCTCCGGTGATTTACACGGAGGATTTTGAAAGAAAGGCGGAAGAGGAGGAGAGTCGGATAGCCTGTTTATTGAATTCGATCATCCTGTACCCTAGGCAAAGCACTGGGGTCAAGATACAATGGCAAACAGTAGTATGTCATGTCATGAAAAATGTACGTTGAAGACGTGTGTTGGCGTCATAGTGTACGGTTTTGTCGGTCATTTTGGGCGACAAAAAAGGAACTGCCACCTACAAAGGTATACAGCTGTTGTTCATTTCTTTTGGGGTCCCTCAAATCTTGAATTTATTTTAGTGAAACTTTCTTTTTCTGCTCGTGGAGACATGTGCAACAAATGATAAGCAATAAATAACAAGTTTGGCCAAAAGTACCGTATTGACCAGGGAGGTTAAAGGCCCTTTTTAAACCATCCTTCAGTAGTAAGTTGATACAATTAATGAGGGGGTGCCGTTCAGAGAAATTAATCACGTGGTACAAAATATGTCATCTGCACATTCTCTATACAAGGTACGACAAGCACTTGTTTCGTAGCACCTGGCGTCTTTACTTAAGAAATCGTATGCAAAATAGAATGTGAACATAGCTTTAAGTTATACAGATAAGCAGAAGTATAGCATCAGTAAACATGACACGTAAACAAAAGTTAAAAGAGTTATCTCTGAATTAACTCCTTTGATGGTCATTTCATAGTTTTATTATTTCCACAAAGTTAAGTATTTATAGCACAATTGTTTTCTCATTGTATTCGTTAGTTATTTACTTTTATACACTATCCATACATCACTGTAACCACGTTGCTCCAGCATGACTTAGACACACACTTCATGCTTATTGCACAATGGTCACATGTCACAAGTATGACGTATGCATGCCATAAAATGACATATGCATGTACACCATATATATCTCAACATTCTATGGGGTCACAATTTTCTGCCACTGAAAAAAAATTTCTTTGAAAATGTGTTATTCTTTCAAATATCCATGCAAAAATCTGTAGATTTTTTCTCCACTTTCAATGAAATTCTCGAAATGTGACATGAAAAATACAGAAAAAGACAATGAAGTTTAGCAGTGCATTGGCACTAAAATGACGGGTAGTTACATTCACACCATGCAACATATGGCATACATGAAAAACTAGGAAATTTGCATGTACATACAGGATAAAAATACCATTTGCAAAAAATGAATACCAAAATAACACATATCTTTCGACTTCACTCATATATCATCATTCTCCTTCCCCCTCCCTTCCCCACCCTGAAAAAAAGAATGGGGGAGCTTCCATTTACATGGCAACCGTTGTACATATAGGCTCAAGATAAATTAAGCTCTGGAGAACAATTCTACAAAAAGCAGGCTCCACTGCAACAAATCATACAAACTAGGACAAAATACAACACTTTTTTATTCAAATGTTTGTAGTGATTAAGTGTGTCCAGAGTGGAATGAAGGCTGCTTTGAGAGTACCCTTAAACTTTGGCATCCAGCCAATTACTTCACATTACTGACTCCTCCATTTTTATCTACCTTTCTCTGCGAATAACGGAAGACTTGCTCTTCTCATAGTACTGAGCTTAATGTGACTCTGGGATGGAATCCAGTTTTTACAAAATAATCACCACTCACTTCTACTTCCTTTCATGATAGGGGAAGGGGTAAAAGATGTCAGGGGATGGGGTACAAGTGAGCCCATAGGCAGGGAGCTAGATATAACCTCTTTTGCCCAGGCCCATAGTGAAGGGTAGTGAAGGTAGTGAAGGGTGGCAAAATGGCTTGGAGGGGATCAAGATATACTAAAATGCATTAGGACAACAGTGATTTTTTATCGTCTGGGGGAGTCTTTATTCCAGTTTTTCTGAGGGGGACACAGCAAGTACCTTCAGTGCTCTGAATGAGCCCCTTCTTTCTCTGTACACCAGACATGCTTGACTTGATGACATCAGCGGAGTCAAAGTAACTTCCAATAACTCTTGTTCAATCCAAATGTCACACACCTGCAATGTCACACACCTGCATGTACTCTCTTTCAATTTTACAACCCTTATAAATCATTTGCAAGTACCTTTCCTTGTATTGCATAGTGCAGTGTGAAGCACATATAAATATGAAATATGATAAACAAAGAAAAATAACTCTGATAACCTGTTCTCTTCTTGTAAAGTCAAAACAGCGGGGACACTTCAAATTATTTATTGCTTTAGTTTCTGTACATCCATCAGTACACAGGACACAGTAACTCCTGCAGCTTGCTACGATCACACAAGATGGTCCACAATGACAACACTTGGCTCCACGTGTAAGGTAAGCTGGTTTCTTGAAATCATTCAACAAAGCAAAGACATTCCAAATGTAACATGAACACCTATCACCATGAGATGTGTAAAGAACCTGCTGGCTTCTTAGAGTTTTGTCAATAAATACCATAGATGCAGTACTGTTGTATAGTTTGAGAGGACTGTGACAAGAGAGTGGAAAAGAGTGGGGTGGGGGGTGAGCGAGGGAAGCAAAGCACCACACAATTTCCTCTGTTGGCACTGCTGCAGTTACTCCACAAAGCTTGTATGATCAGGGGGTATGATCATTATGTAAAACTGTTGTCACTGAGACATCTGTACATACAACTGGGGGACAGGTAACATGAAGACCTGCTGACACCGGAGGAGGTGGGGAAGGTGTCATTCTCGGATAATGCCCCCTTCAAATATGTTACTCAAGTGTTCCTGATAATTGTAAAATTTCACATGAAATGAGATCACTTATGCACAATTGGTCTTAAACAGGAATAAATGGATAAAATGAAATGTGTATTATTCAGAAGTTATGATGACACAAAAAGAAATGTGCTCAAGGTGGGACAAGCAATGATTAAAATCATATACCAAAGGAAAGATAGTTTGTAAAAAAAAAAAAAATAAAAAAATAAAAAATAAAAATGCATGATTAAGATCCAAATTTGTGTTCCTCACATTCACCAGATCTCACATTAGGTTAGGGAATCTTTGTGCTCATTTTAAATCCTATTTAGATTGTAACCTTACATTGCCTGCAATAACTATATGGCAATTTGTTAGTACATGTAAAAACACCCTAATTGAGGGCAGGATGTACTCCTGAACAGGAGGTAACAAGAGGGCAACAGAGATACACATATTTAACTTGCCATCAATTTGATATAACTAAGTGTCCATGTTCATCATTCTCACTACATAAAATGAAATAAACACAGATTCAGTTTTAGCTGGGTATACAGACGTAATATCTTTTACACATGGCATGGTGGTGACTGAATTTTGCAAAATTGCTTGTTCATGAGGTTTTTAGATGGACAGCATTACTGTGTTATGGGAACAATTTATGGGAAGAACTTCACATATTACCTAACTGGCATTATTATTTTGAAATTGTATTAAACTAGACAATTGTCTGGACAATCACATCCTTCAACAAAATTGTAAATCTCCTATTAGCCTTCTGGAGGTATAAATCCTTCATAACATCACACATGAGTTGCTATTAGTACACTATCCACATAAACACATTTCAATATTTGTAAATTTATCAAAAACAGTCACACTTTGGTCAAATTACAAAGGTTTGCAATCTAGAAAACTTGATTCCTTTTCTTTGACTGCATACCTTCACCAGTAACACACACAAGAACAATTTACTTTCAGTGACATTTTCCAAGCAGCAACAAATCTCTGTTAAACTGATTTACCAATGGTACAAACCCGTATGGAAGAGTAGAAGGCTTTAAAAGCCTATTAATGCTACGAGACCTATCAACCTAATCAACTATAACTTATTTACATATTTTGTCGATATGAATATTCATAGTCTGCATACTTTTGCATAGTATCAAAAAAGGTCTTCCTATAAATATGCTGTACATACACATCATACCAGCCCTCAAAGACTGGCTCCAGACACTGCTTTGTACCTCTCATCAGGTTGTTTATACAACCTACATGTAGGAACTGATATTAAAAACAAAATATACATCAAATTTTTATTTAGAGTTATAATGCTACAATAAATAACTCATACACCAAAATGCTTCCTCTGAAAATATTGTGATAGTCCTTCAATTGAAGGAAAGGATAGCTCTGCAGCAGACCCATACAGAATAACTTTGTGATCTGTTTTGAAAATGGGTAAAATATGAAGGCAATAAATAGAAGTTGAAAACAAGAATATGAAACAATTACATGTTTACAGTGACAGAAGTGTTATATATTGTAAATGACACCAAGTGACATTAATATAGGGCCAATGAAATGCTTCCTAAAAATGCCATGTTTAGGCAACTCCTTGCAAAACAGACAAATGGTTTGAAACCAATCAGTATGTCTGACCTATTATCCCTTTCTTCATTCTCGTGCCACAAAACCAGCCATCTTCCCCACACAGAAAATTAGAAGTCTCTCAACTTTGTGCTTCAGACACAATTATTTTGATCACAATCCATTTTGTATTTCAAAGTGGCTTCTGAACCAGAGACTTAAGGAGGGAAGCAAATTTAAGCTTGACAGCTGGACCCCCCTCTCCTTCCAAAATGGTTACAAAGTCTACTGAAGAGGTCTGATGTTAAAATTTGTGATGTGTAAATACAGATAGGTGTGCATGTGCGTAACTTACATAAGAACCTAATATAAAGTGTTCATACAATCATCAATCAGTGTAGAAGGTCCAATAAAAGGAGTTCCATATCACAGAAATGCAATGCATGCTGCGAAGGCTTATACTTTTGCTGTAGTAACTGTATAGACTGTCTATGAGAAGTTGTTTAGCCCGCACAAGCTTTGCTAGAAAATCATGGTTTCTGATATCAATCTTGGATAAAAAGATTGATTTTGAAGAAAACATATATCTTTGGAGTAGATATCATAACCTTGGAGTAAGAAGATTGAATGGGGTTAACTTTTATTGTAGAGAGAACACAGTCACTACAAGCACATGCATTTATGAGGACAGCAAAACTGTAGAATCCATCTTGGCACAGCAATTGTAAAATGCACTGTAGTTTTTGAACAATGAACTAGCTGCTTCTGGTTCATTCCTTGAAATTATTTTGACTTGGTTTTAGTGGAACATAATGTATCACAACTTGCTTGCCATGTACAAAGAGTTCTAATCAATACAAATGCACTGTTACCCACAATCTTACCCTCGTCATTTTTAGGAAGCATTCTCAAGGGCCAAAGTGGAACAAAAAGCAAATATTGGAACTTTTTGCCAGATTTAAAGAGATTATTACAAACTTTTAGATCCTGCCTCTGGGAAGAAACATGCCCCTAGGAATGTTTAATTTCTTATCTACATTATGAATTCTGGTTTTAAAGTAAAATAAATCACACAAATATGATTTCAAAAGATCAACTACTTTCATAAGAACAAACTACAAGGGCAGACTGAATGTTTGAATCAATCATGGATACAAGTTAGTTGACCAGCCAAGGGGAGGGGTCACATGAATCATGACACTAAGTGGAGGGTAACCATGAGTTAACATGTAAGTTATTCCAAATTCTGTGGCAAACAATACCTCCTAGGTCCCTGGAAATGACATTTCCCAGGACTTACCGTAAAGAGTACAGAATATACTTCAGCCTCCAGCCTGAAGCTGCCCAAAGTCAAGAAGCCTAGGAGGCAATACCTGCATCACAACAACTGCCAGTCCGCCCCTTGCACTTAAAAACTTCTTTTTTTAAGATTCCATACCCCATAAAAACTGCCTAGAGAAAGCCAATGACTTCATGTGGCAAAATTAAAAATAAAGTTCCTCATGGTACAAGGGAAGTGGGTTGAGGGGGGGGGGGAGGGGGAGAGAAAGGGATGGTAAAAAAAGTCATAACTGTAAAAAATGACCTAAAGCTTATGAAATAATTTGTGCAGACACCACACATGTTATTCCGTCTCCTTTAGTTTTGAGTTTAATCTAAAGTTTAACAAAGTTGAAAACCATACGATATATTTATATTTGTTTACTGGTGCGTGTAAATGTTCTCTCACTCAAAATTCCTTCTTTTGCTTACAAGAATAGATTAGAGCACTACCTATTACAGCTGTATCAGTCTTGTGTATTCATTTCTTTGATAGAAGGATTACGCTGGATCCAACAATCTTACACAGTGCCTTGGTGGGGTGTGGAGAGGTGGGGGAAAAGCCCATTGCATGACCTAATTTCCTGACACAAGTTTTGTCGCATAGTTAATCGAACCGTGCATATCATCACTGTTATACACAATTTGCATTCTTTTACCATCCAACTAATGGAGGGCTAGAAACCATACAGCTAGATTCCTGCTGGGTCAACTTGGATGTGACTACTAGGGAGTTGATTGGTGGATGATTACACAGCAAGAATTTGATTGGTCCATTGAAGTAAACATAAAACACACCTCCAGGTAGGTTGGTTTTTGAGAGGAAAAGAGCAAAAGCAGTACCTGACAATGAGAAAAGAAAAGCAAAACTGATTATCTTGGCTGCTGACAGCTGGTTGACTAATGACCATAGTGAATTACCAGTGAATTACTGCTCGTTACTGACAGATCATTAGAAGTATTGCTACTTCAGGTTACACCCATTCTATTATAGTTATTAGGGGTTGATCTATGAAGTGATGGGAAAGGGGTTACCAAAAACATGATTGTTTACAAGGAGTAAAAAAACAGAAATGGCCAAGATTAGCTAATAAATTAGTGGCTTATACTCACTGATAACTAACTGACTTAAACCAGTCTAATGAAGCATTGGCTGAAAGGAGCTAAATTACAAAAATTTTATGCTTCTTCTGGTTTCTCTACAATCATATTGATCTGTTTTTCTAATGCTACTCCAATTTCAAGAAAACAAAAAAGAACTGCTTCTAAAAAACAAATAAGAAAAAAAGCAAACAATGAGTCTTGTTGATAAGAATTTGTGTTCTTGTACTATGTAATAATGGTAAAAAAGTTAAGTTGGAATGTTAAATAAAAAAAAACCAATCCACAAAAAAAAAAGAAAGGGTGAGGTTGATAAATTACGTTAAAACTGTTCAATAAAGAAGTACTGGCTAAGGCTGACTGAAACCTAGTGACTGGCCAAGGTGGACAGATGGAGCACTGTGTAACCTTGACCACCACTGACCAGCATTGGCGCATCCTAGTGACTTGCTTAAGGTGGACCAATGAAGTACTGTGTAACCTTGACCACTAATGATCAGCGCAGACACATCCGAGTGCTGGCTTAGGTTGACCTATGAAGTTAGTTAGATGAAGTTTTACAGCTCAATTTTACAGTTGACCTATGAAGTACCATGTTACCTTGACCACTACTGACCAGCACAGATACATTCTTTCCAATACATTTTCTCTATCTTATTCTCACCTGAGTTTGTAGGAGCAAGATAGTAAAGGTCAGAGTTCACGTCAGCAAGAATATGTCCTGACATTTGACCCTTGTATAGGAGATGTTGATGTTGAGCCTCCACTGGGTCTCTGATTCAGGGTATTTGTTGGACTCGATGTCTGAGCTTTTGTGGAACCACTGGAAACCTTTCAAAGGGAGAAAGAAAAGAATATAAAATTTATTGTACTTAAATGGGAAGGCCACCAGCTATTAGATTCTTCAAAAAGACATCTCCTACCGGATCCCACAGGTGAAGAAACAAGAGAAAAAACTAAGGCTAAAGTTGCGTATGAACCATCTGGTGGTAAGTGGGAAGAGGACGGTGGTCGCCCTTCCTCGGAGGGTGCCCTGCAGCCACTGTGCTATTAGTTTACCAGGGTACAGTTGCAGGTAGGTAGGGATTACATGTGTAAATAGGAGGTAAGAGAGGGGCAATGTAGATTTTATTGTACATAAATGAGAAGCACAATTCAGTTAGTACATACAAGTTAAGTATCTTATGGTAGATTAGATCGGGGATGGAATATTTTCATTCAAAAGCTCATTTCTTTTGACAAAATTGTAATATGCTCTTCAGATGAAAGCACCATTGCTTTGCTATGTTCTACTGTCCTACAATTGACTACATGATTAGAGAACAACTGGGGCTTTCTTCTGGGCAGTCATTAAGCAAACACAAATGTGAGGGTTTAAGAATTACAAATTCAGATCATGTGGCTTTGAATTCCACAAATGACCTCAAATTTGGATTTTTGTGTATTTTAAAAATCTTTTAAAGTGGACAAAATGAAAAGCTCACCATTTGTTTTTTTTTTCTCATCTCGTTTTCAGTAAATGTTCTCATTGTTTTCCTTACAATAATAGTTTTAATCAAGGAGTGGTCCATTTCAAATGCTAACAAAGGTTTGTTTCTGATCACTTACAATAACAAAAAATACATTAATTCCAAAATTTTGTTTTTCACAAATTTGAAATAGTTTCATTTAGTATAGGAGGTAAGTTAGTTAGTTAGTTAGATGAGGTTTAACGGCCCAGTTTCCAACCAAATGGTTCAAGTCGAGCCGGCCACAACCTTTTTTCCAGTTGTGGCTCACTGGCTCGTTTTCCCTTGCTCCATTGGTTATGCGGAGCATCCATGCACAACGGCAGAAGGTTCCATTTTCAAAGTCTTGGGTATGACTCGACCTGGGAGGTATAGGAGGTAAGGAGGGGCCATGTAGGACGGGGGGGGGGGGTCAGGAATCCAGCTGGGCTCACCAAGACCCAATACCAAACTGATAATGGATGAATACTGACAAAATTTGCCTCCACTTAACAACTGGTGTTCTGAGGGTAAACGAGGGAGGAAGTTAAGTACTAGAGTAAATGCTTCACACACTAAGAAGGCATCTCAAGTAGCTAAATCCACAATGTGTGACTCCCAATATCTTTAGAGAAGTCCTTTAACAGCCCACTGAAAATGGAGGTTTAATCTGGCTTATTGCTGCATCTAATTAAGGAACTTGATATATATGTATGTTGGGCAATGTCTTTTCTTCTTTTGTAATTTAGGGAAATATATTTTACTTAAAAAGTGTCTCAAGTGAACCAGATATAATGGATTTGCACATAGTTGAGTGCTACTAAAATATTCAGTTGACTAAATTAACGATAGCCCAATCATTTAATAGAGACACCTTAAAAGACTACAATAAGGGTTATTCCCTAATGAATCTTTAACAGTAGAAATTGTCTCAAGTCACCACAGAGTTTCAAGGATACTTTAGCTTGGTATACATAACACCAGTGGTACGTTTGGACTTTCTCGGTGGTACGTGGTATGGTACACAGCCTGCTTAATTTTTTTCAATTGTATTCTTTTTCTATTACAATGACAATTTATTCTTCCTCATGCATCCCTCAAACTGCTGTACACTGACATCTATTTGAAATCGGTGTTAATGCATAAACACGATTATAGTTGAATATTGGTGGTACTGAGTGGTACCATGAAAATGTAAAATGGTACTCCAGTTGGAAAAGGTTGCGAACCCAATGTCTAGGAGATGCTCTAGACAGATGTGATATTTTTTTCTATTTCAAATTGAAGGAAATGCTAGAGTTAAACCTGGGAGCACTTCTACGAGAGCTAACTTACTCTTTAAAAGCAGAAGTCGAGACAAACTCACATAAACAAGGACAACCTTATGCATATGATGTCACAGATCAGGAAGTGCTCCCTCCTTTGAAGGCAAGCACATATCATTGCAAGTTACACCAGCAAATGCAGACAGCTGATTGGTCAACCAATCGGATGCACACGTTGGTCTACTACACGCGCTTGCAAAGTTTACGTCGTGCTTGACATGTGCTTCATTATTTGCCCCTAAAATGACATTGCCTGACATCAATGCATAAGGTCTATACACACATACACAAACACACACAACTAACTTACAGGAGAGCCATGTCCTCCCAGAACTCGACCTCCTGGTGAAGTTGGTGGCACAGCACTGTATGGATCTATGGGTTCAGGCATGGCACTCATCTCTAATGGTATTTTTTCCTTCCCTCTCTGAGGTGCTGTTTCTTTGGATTTAAACATTCTTTTCCATGATGGACCCCTCTTGAATTTCCCGATATCAGCCTAAAGATAATTGCAAAAAGAAAGTTATCAAAGTTAAACAGTTCTCTGTCATCTTTTAAAAACTTTTACCCACATGCACGAGATGCAAAACATGGCACGAAGACTGCACTTCTCTCTCTTTTACTGAGTGGCTCTTGTCCCTATGCTTCAAGTCCTTCGAGTTTGGACTAGGAACAAATTTCCACTATGGCACTTAACACAGACTTCCTGCAACTTATGGACAAAGCTGTCATTACCAACTTACAACATATCTACAATTAATCGCAAAAAAAAAAAGAAAAAAAAGAAATGCATTCTACATGCACTTACAAGTTTTTTCTTTTTAAATTCATTTTCCCCCATGACTTTTGGCAAATTTAAGAAAACTTCACAACTTTCCAGGTCTGAAAGTTGCCGATAAAATGTAATAGTTCCACTACTTTTGAAGGCTGTGGGATACTTGTATAAGGCAGACATCAATTCTTTACTTACCTCTTCCATTCTTCTGTCTGTTCCGGCAGATATCAATTTGTTGAATTCACCTTCCAGAATCTGTCTGGCCTGAGTGTTTTGTGTTGGAATCTGAAGAGCTAATGCCAGGGCAACTGAATCATATGTTTCGTCCAAGCTTAGGAGGGCGCCATGTACACCACTCTCTACTAGATTATTTGCATATTCACGAAGACCTATAGATACCACCCACTTGATGACCCGTTCGTTAGTCCAAACTAAAACATCTGTTGGGGAGAAAAAATTAAATTTCACTTTAGAAGGTGCAAGTATTCAAACACACTGGCAGCTGGTACAAGAACAAACAAACAAGAGTGGTGGGGTATGGTGTTGCAGGGATGTGGTGTGGTATTGTGGGGGTGTAGTGAAAGAGGGGCAAGAATTTTAAACAGAACTGCAGGACTAAGCTGTCTTTTATTGGAATAAAATCACAACTTTACAAACTTCATAATAAAAAGGTTTGTTTTAAAAACACATAGTGAAACCTTATAACACAACACACTCAAGACTCAAAAATCCTACATACAACCAATTTACTAAATTTTAAGAAAACAGGTTTTTTGTCATAAATTAAGCTAGCTATACTCAAAATATCTTACTTTAGCCTACTATTGATTTCAACAAAAGAGTTTTAAGTCATAAATCCAGTTAGGAATCCACAAAGTAACTTTTTTACAATAGCATCTCTTTTCTAACTGAAGTATACTTACACAAATAGTTATGGGGTGGGGAGAAGTGAGGGGTGGAAGTAAACCTACAAAAGATTCCAAGGTCTGGAACATGAAATAGACAAGGCATCACTCAGATGACAATGTTCTGGTCCCCATCCCCTCCTCTCCTTCACCCCCTTAAGGCTTATTGGTCTTACCTTTCAGTTCATTTGCACTTTCCTCCCTCCTCTTTGCCAGCTCTCTTCGGTCATAGTTCATCTTCTTCAAGCACAAGATGCCACACTGAAAACTATGCCTGTAAATACAACAAAGTGATAAAACTTCACTCTTGTAAATATATTACTTTATACCACCATCTTTACAAGTGCTTTGAGTATATGAATGCACCACAGCAGATTGGTATTGATGTTGGCCTCTATACAGATGAACTACAATCAAAATACATGTTACTTGTGATGCTAATTTATTAAAATCAGGCCACTTAGCCCAAACTTTCAAATATGTAGGA
>WURT03079727.1:0-13109 GCA_009936505.3 Holothuria glaberrima | reverse complement strand
GGAGAGGGAGAGGGAGAGGGAGAGGGAGAGGGAGAGGGAGAGGGAGAGGGAGAGGGAGAGGGAGAGGGAGAGAGAGAATAGTAGACTTGGTGTAGGAAAGATCGCCTCCTGTTGAATTCTAAATTAGCCACAACTTTCGTGCACAAGTCTTTTCCTGTTAAAATTTCACACCAGTTGTCTTATGTAAGTCTACGGAGAATTACCCACGCATGAGCTAAGCCGGATGTCTCTTTCAGTGTCTTCGTTCATTACAGACAAGGAACTTATATAATTTGATTTTTTTTTCAGTGTAGTTTTCTGCATACGCGATTACAGGCCCAAATTACCCATTCCGTTTGGTATGTTTACACGACTCTTCTCCAGGCTGTCATTTTTGTAGCTATGGAACTGAATTTCAGGCTACCTTGTTTATATATGCTCAATAGTAAAGATGATACAGTTTGGGGCTGTTGTATGCACCCTGTCCACCCGTTGTTCACTTTCATAATGAATTGATGTAACTACTACGTTAGTTCTACTTTCGATTACGATTCCTGGGTCAGTTCCTGTTATGAACATAATAACTGCTCAGAGTATTGTGGTTGTAAATACATTTGTCAGCACAGCCGGCAAATATTTTCTGAAAGAAAACTTTCAGTTTTCTATATTTGGAACAGTTGCGTTAACGCGAATTTCATAACACGTACTATAAAAGGGTCTATTTAGTGCACGTACAAGACAGGATTTCAAAAGTGGGAGCTACAAGAGGGGGAACAGAAATTGGGGGTGGGGGACAAAAGTTGCGTGTGCGCATTGCTCCTGTACACTGCATACATTTGCATGGGAGCGGGCTGGGGAGAGTGGGGGCAAAGACCTTTAATGAAGGTCCAAATGCCCACTCTTGGTGACATTGCTGGTAATGACACGTGTCATGAATTTAGAAAGGTCCTTTCTATACCTGTATAGGGGAATCCTGGCTGAAATACTGGAGTCACACAGACAGTTATGCGTCTTCACTATATAGAGACTATAATGGTAAGGTAACTGTATACCATATATGAAACGACCCGGATGAAGTTTAGCTTCATGCTTAAAGAAAAGCTAATCCCTACGTTGGGCAAATCCGGGTACTCCCCTTACTTGTAATCTAATTGAAAGGGTCTAAAATAAGACTCAGAGACTCTTCTTCTTTACGGACCTAAGCTCAAATTAAGAAATGTGGAACTACCTTCAATTTACAGCAGATGCGTATGGGGAACATTTCACAAGGAGGAATATGCCCAGAAAATTGTCATTGATTAATAAATTACAATTATGACATTAATTTTTCCCTGGAAAGTATAGTAACCGTACCAGAAATCGAAATGTAATGGTTGTCATGAAATGAAGCTTTTGGTTTGTAGAGGATTGTCAGCTCAGTCCACCAGACCCACTCCTTATATGCCTTTGTTTGCCAGCCTGCTCCCTGATGCAATCTATGCCCTGCACTGATAAGTGTCAATGAACTGCAAGTAAATATCATAGGTTGATAAATATTCTGTACACTTATTGTATGATAAATACCCATACCAAGCTACTGACGAAGTACTAAGAGAGAGTATTGTGGCTCTTCACGCAAAGACTAGCAAGGGGAACTATGCTAATATAACGCAGAGACAAACCAATTTAATTTCTTAAGGCCATGTCCTGGTAAGCATACAAGGCTATAGTGTGTAATCCAAGCACCCTCTCTGCACTGTGTGGAATGTGAGCTACTCTGCATCTTTTGAATTTTCAAACTTTCAATCAAAGAGGTGTCACTAACTTAGAATTTCGATACCCTCCCCCCATTAAAAATATACTTTGGTGTGACGAATGTATGTCTTCAAACTACCTTTAAGTCTACTGAAACACTAAGAATAATTTTCATACTAAATCCTCCTGTTATCCGAGCAATTTATCTGGCGTACAAGGAAGGCGACGGGGGCTTGCTGGGGCTCTGATTCAAGGAACTGCACAAGGAGACATTACATTGACCAAACAGTATAGCTAATAAGTTGAAGGCATAGTTTGACTTTGTCTTACATGCGTTTCAAAGCGTAGTCACCAACTGTGAATTTTGGTTGACCCAAATCAAAATATATAAACAATATAAGTGTCTGCATTTGAAATATTGCTGCTGTAAGTTATTTCTTTTTTACTCTGCTGTTGTTCATGCATTTATTCAGGTTATCATTAAGCTTCTTTATATCATACAGCTACCAACATCAGGTCTTATGTTATTCTGTTGTGTATTATAAACAAAAGAGATCTATACTCTGTACAGAAATACTGAAAAAACAAACATTTGCTTCTCCTTAGGTTTGGTAGACTTGATAAACTAAGTTCATACCTTGTAAGCTTAAAACCATGCTTCATAACATGCATTGCTACTTTAAAGAGTTTCATTTACACATTAAAAATTTAAAGTTGCCTCATCGCATTTTACCCTTTTCTAATATATACGGTGTATCTGATTTTTCTTTCTCGGCTTTCCGTATGTAGAATTATCTGTTTTATGTGCGAACAAAAACTGAAGATTTAGCTGTACATTTTAAATTTAAAGTGCACCTAAACTTTTCAATTTTAAAAATATATATTACAAAGTTTGAAAATGCATCCTAATGGTCCAAGTGTCATCTTAATGGGTCTTTCCTGAGCTGAGATATAAAATGGTGAAGCCTATTCATTCAATTCAAAATGGTAGATTACGAAATAATTTGCTATCTTTGTTCTTCTTTGTTTTTATGGAAAGCAACTGCACTTCGTATAGTCGTGCCAAAATGTGGTCACTGTCTCACTGTTGTAGGGTGACTTGGCTATACTAGCCCTCTCTTACAAGGTCATATAAACATTTTAATTTTAAAAGGAAACAAAGCAAGTAATTTAAGTTAGTTTCAGTTTCAGTTTCTTCAGTTTATTTCTCTCTTCATCCTCCGAAGAGGCATAAGAGTCAATACAACACAGCATTTTAAAAAATTATTTTCAATTTACAAAGAACTTCGAAAAGAGTGAAATATGGAAAATAGAATAGAAACAGAAAAAAATGCAAATTAATTTCGGCCCTAACCTAAGACTTAAAAGCTATTCTTAACTTTTCAAAAAATGGACTCAACTTCACTACTTTTTCCTTGCTTTTAGTTTGAAATAAAGGCTCCATTTTTAAGGTGTTAGGATTCTTCCTAAAATAAGGTTTTATGTACAATTTTCTGACATTATTTTGTAAATGCATCACACTCAAATTAATAATGACATTCATCCCCGATACTTTCCCTACTACACAACGTACCAATTCTTTCATGGACAACAATGTTTATCAAACCTCCCAGTAACTTGGAATCTTAAGGGTTTTCACAGCGAAGTTTACACAAGTTAATTCGTTCACGCATATTCAGTATTATCAGGCATTTTTTCAAATTCTAATTTCTTCTTAAAAATTCTGTAAATTAAACATTGATTATTAGCATTTCCTTCAGATAACCACAGTTGCTCATACATGTCACTAACCCTCTGTTTAATTACCCTTTTAAGATACGAGACTGGAAAAGCCGTGCAGCTAGAATAAAAACTTCGAGGATTCATGATTGCCGTGTCCCATATATTTGATAAACCTTTCATATTGAATACTGAATGTAATTTAAGAATCCGAGGTGATGAGTAAATTCCTCTATCATGTAAAGGTGTTAAAAGCCTGTACATCATACACGAAAGTTTGTGTGTATCATCAATAGCTAATCTACCCCAAAAGGACCCCATTCTGACGACAACCGTGTTGACTAACTTATGTCTTCCCAGCTCCCCATAAACCATACAATTCGATGAATACTTGTAATTTACTCTAAGGAGGTCTTTAAAGAACTTCAGTTGAAATGACTCCATCCCATATTTCGCAACCATATAGTAAAATCGTAACTAATTGATCAAACAATTGCAACTGTAAATCAAAAGGCAGATTTAGATTACGAGACTTAGTAAGCTGGTAAGAAGACTATACAATGTCCTTTGAGCTTGATTTACTTTCAACGCTTTACCCTTATTAAATCTATTATTAAAGTTAAACTGAACACCTAACTAAGAATAACAGTCAGTGACTTCTAGCACTTTACTTTATTCCCCCCCCCCAAAAAAAACAGGTTTTCTTCTGATCTTACCTCTGGAAACTACTTTTGTCTTATTTATATTTACGGTCAGATTCCAAGCAACATTTTGTAGTTTTTTTGTAGTCTCTTTTTCAATGAGATAATTACAGGAGTACACCATACTACAAGAATATCTTATTAAGTGAGAAAAGTACTCTCTGAAATCCCTACATCGAAAATTAATCTAAACCATTAGAATTAGAGACAAATACAAATTGGAAATAATGTCAGAAATTTTTAGTAGAATATGTTTAGTCTCAAATCCATCGGACTGAACAGTAGCAAAATTACCAATTTTCCGAGTAAATACTATCTTATTTGGAAGAGCAGGTATAGCAAATTAATTAGGGTTCAGTCCTAAAGCAAAAAAAAAAATAATAATAAATAAATTGTTTGTATATGTCCTCCAGACCTGCCCAAAAGTGCTGTCGCACAGAAGACTGTACCTGGCTTCCTAGCTCAGGACATTTCCCGACAGCCCTGCGTTGTAGAAGATCACCCTGCTGTTGATAAATTACATGCCTCGCCGTCTCTAAACTTACCCTATAAAATCTTATCAAATTATTTTGATAAGCCGTCTCCGTCTCTAAATTTACGCTATAAAATCTTATCAAATTATTTGATATGCCTCGTTTAATGTAACGACAGCCTCTTCCCCCAGTACATCTGTCGTTAGATGATCAACGGTTTCAGTTTTTGTAACCTTGATTGATTTTTTTCTTAATTTAGTGCCGTCTTCATTAACGTTACTTGTCTCTGGATTTTGTGCGTCGTAGCTTGTTGCATAGTAATATGGATTGTCACTGGACGGAGTATCAATAGTAGGCCTAATCACTTCTGGATTTCCCACTATCTTTTCCTGCGACTGCCGAAGTTTTTGAAAGATGAAAAACAATATCACAAAGAATAGAGCAACAGCCAGGATGGCTATTATTATGATATAATGAAACGTTTGTGTTGAGGAAACGCTTGGAGTAGGAACAAAAGTGGAGATGGATATATTCCGAATTGCATCGTTGTAAGCCGTTGCCACAACAAAGTAACCAGACCTGCTCGTTTTACAAGACACAGATACCACGTTTTCTACTTCGGTCTCAACCGTCAGCTGCGACGAGTAGAAGGAATGAGTTATCGAAAAGTTTACTTTGGATTCTTCACCGTAATCAAAATCTAAAATATTACCATTGGTAGAATCTAGTCGCCATGATATTCTCTCTGTAGGCAAGTTTGATACACAAAGGAAGACGATTTGATCAAGACTAATGCTGTCAGCAAAGGTATCTGGTTTAATGTCAATATTCAGACCTGTCAAGAAAGGTTGTAATTCCACAGAACACGATTTACCTTTAGGCCCACCCCTTTTGCAATCCGCATTCTTGAAATCTGACTTTAAGAGAATGTTATTAGTCGTTACTTGGAAAGTATTCCTAATTTCTCTGTTATCATCTGTCCCCAGTAAAATATCTCTAGGTAACCATCTTGCACCTCCTCTATCAGAGAGACAAACGATGGTGATTACTTCGTTAGACAGAAAGCCACCTCCTGTTGGTAAACACATGTTAGTGTCACTATGTTCAAGTTCTGAATACTGTCGCAGTACGAATTCAGATCCCCTAATCTTTGAGGTGAAAGTGTTTGTCGTTGAATTGACCTCGCAAAAGAAAGAATTAAATGAAAAAGCTGGACCATTCCAAATGAGTTGCAAATTGCCATCGGAGATTACAACATGTTTTACAGGCTTGTCGCCTTGGTAGAGGTATATTGTACCATTGGTTTCGGTGGCTGGTAGGTCTACTATTGAACAACCAACAGTGACATTAGAATCTCCCAGTAGAATGTACTGTTTTACATTCATTTTAAGTATACGAGGACTAAAGAACCTCAACGAAACAAAAGGCTCGAAAGAAGACATCCGCCCAAATAATAAACACAGTGTAACATACGTGAATACGTTGAAAGCTAACGAAGACCGCATGATGATGGTTGTAGTGAATTCAGGTAAGCTATATATTATCTGATCATATAATTCCCAATCAAGATAAAAAATAACCAAGTCTTGCACAGACTTCACGTACACACTCGGCAGATTGAAGACCACTAGCAGACTCACGACACCATGATACCTGTCTTCCTCGCCGCCAAGTGTCCGGTCGTTTTCTCAAAATATTACCGTGACCGCCCAGGCTTCTATCTCAAATGGAAGCCTCTTGGAATCAAATATATAGTAAGACTGACACTACAGTTATAGTAGTTGGTTACGTTTGAATATGTGTACCTAATCCGTTCGTATTAGTTTTAAGACCTATAATATACAACAGGATGTTTTTGAGATAACCCTAACGTTTGCACTATACTGTGCTTGCTGTATATAGAAACCAACTTATCATCAATGGAATTTAGTTGTTACCGAGCCCATCAGGCTAGTAAATACACACCAGGATATGGAAGTATAACAGGAAGTAAGTTTTGCCCGGCGATGATGATGATTTTACTCGACCTATTTATAGCCAGTATAGCAGGGACTTATACACTTCTTCACTTCTTTTAGATACAGTCAATCCAATTGCTCATGTGTGCTTTCACAGTTAATCTTAAGAATGATACTGTATATTCGGGACGAAAGAAATACACTCTGGACAGAGGAAGGTCAATAAAAAGCAATAGTACCATACAAATGAGCCTTAACCAAATAAAACCTTCATCCTTCTTTTTGAGACTGCGATGTGCACCTGTCGTTTTCTTTCCTGTTATATTAAACGTGTACATAGTACGGCTATATATAAAGCTATTACATCCTTTTGGAGCTAATTCGTGTAAGTACCTAAGACGCAGTGGCGCCGGCACGGGGGGGGGGCATGGGCCGGGGCGCGTGCCCCCCAATCGAAAAATTCTGAAAATTTTAAAATGATCCCAAAAAGCTTTTAAGCTATAGGTTTCTGTAGAGGGTAGGGTGAGGTGTGTTTCGACCGAGTGATGGATCTATGGTAATTATTTTCTATCACAAATGTTTCTCAAACTATCAGAATTTTCGCAAATCCTCCGCAAACTATCAAAATTTTCTCGCGCTCCGCTCCCTTCAAACCTACCACAATATTGTTCTCATTATCGATATCTTCCGATAGCAACTCCCAGAGAAGCACAGCAGCAAAAGTCCTAAGCTGTGTACGAATTACTCGGTGAAAGACTGGCTTTTTGAGCAGTTGAGTGTCATGTATGTTATTTCGGCAATTAAAAGTGTCTCGATGCAGATTCAGAATGCAGGTTTTGTCGTGGAAATCTTATTTAACGAAAAATTTCGGCGCGCTTCGCTCACATGCGTCACGGTTTCCATTACATCTCGTGACCATTATGAAGGTAATAATACATGGTACCGGTACTATTTTGATCACAACAATTTAAAACGAGAGATTCATCTCGTATTTACGGGCCATTGAGCCATGGGCCTCTCCCTCACTAATGCCGGATTTTTTTAGTACCTAAACTTGGTAAATAATTTTAACAAAAAAATTTACTTGAAAGGAATGCATACATTTAATTGCCTCTTTCACCTAACAAAAATTAGAATTCATTAAATTATGAACACTTCTCAGTCATATATTATCAGCTCAGAAAATATCCCAAAGATAGCATTATTTTGCATCTAATCAACCTTAAATTCACAAAAATTTCCTTAGACCCTCTCCCGGGACGGAACCTTTATGCCTAGGTCACATTTAACCCGGGGCCTGGCCGATGTGTTCGATTTTTAGACGTCGGCCGGCGTGTAGAGATCGGAGAAAAATCGGCCGATATCGCTTACACGGTCACATTTAAAAGGGGACCGCACGTGGCCTCTCCGGGGCCTGGGTGGTGGCCGGCCGGCGATCGGCCGATTTTCCTGGATGTATGCCCACTTTTTATACCGTTTTCGTCAGGTCTCCGACCGATACTTATCCGGCACTCTCCCGACACTCATCAGATGCTCCTGCGATATTTGTCCGGTCGCGGACCGATTCTTAAAGTTCGGACGGTGTCCGGACGGGCATCCGGACTGCGCCGGTCGATTGCCGGGCGAACATCGGCCGGAATCCGGTGGGCATGGATCAGTTTGACTAGGGGGTGCAGGATAGCCTCTAATTATAAAGGTGCTACTCCGCCCTTCTCCTTCGCCTCCCAAATAACTTAAAGAGAAGAAGAAAGAAGAAAATGGCGGCCATTCCTCCACAACGCATGAGAATCGCCATTCTAATAGAACGATTGGATTATGCTCGCTACCGGTACATCGTGACAAGTATCGTAACTACAAGTATCGTAACTGCTTTCAGTGGCGCGGGCACGCGGGAGCAGGGGGCGCGTTCTCCTACCAATCAATTTCTGAAAGAATTTCTGAAAACTAAAAATGATCCCAAAAGTTGATTAAGCTGTAGATTTTTGTAGGGGATAGAGTGTGGTGTGTTTTCGGCCAAGTGATGGATATATTGCAATCATTTTCTATAATCATAAATGTGTCTTGAACTATCATAGTTCTCGCAAATCCTTCACAATCTATCAAACTTTTCGCGCTCACCGCGTGCTTTAAACCTTTCTCTATTTTATTATCAAAATCTTCCGATAGCAACTTTCGGAGAACCATAGCAGCAAAAGTTAAAAGCTGTTCACGATTTACTTGGATAAAAAATGGCTTTTTGAGTGGCATGTAGGTTTTTTGGGCAATTGAAAGTGTCTCGATGTAGAGACTGGATGCAGATTTTGTCATGGAAATTTTATTCAATGAGAAGTTTCGGCGCGCTTAGCGCGCATTCGTCTCGGTTTGTACTCCACATCATGACCAGTATTTACTGTATTAAGGTAATATTACATAGGACTATTCTGATCACAACGCTTCCTACAAACAGAGATACATTTCCAATCATCTATAGGGGCCTTGCATCAATATGGGATCTTTCAATCTAATTTTTAGCAGATGTGGAAGGTTGAAAGTACATTTTTCAGAAATTTTAACCTTGCTCTTCGCCCGCAGCCATTATATGTATATGGACAGATGAATGGTGACTGTTAATACACTAAGGACGAAAAAGCATTCTGAAATGCGCTTGTTAGTCCTTCACCCCTTTTGCTATGCCTACCAGGAAGGTCTAATGTTACCTCCCTGCACCTACACTCTCCCTCTCATTCCCCCTTGCAGGAAGCTGTTCGTCTTAATTTCATACAAAATTAGTGAACATAAGATAGTTGTAAAGTCACAGCGTTATACTGTACATTACCATTTGGATGTAAAGTATACGCATAACTTCATTGCCCCATTTTATATAATTAATCTAGACCTTCCAAGATACCCAGTACAGGTATCTGCCAACCTTGCGATGCCCTTTGGAAATTTTCTAGTCCAAGAATTTTTCTGTGTTGGCTCCACGCACTTTCCCATGATAGGAGGTAGTAAAGTAACCAAATTAAGGGGGGGGGGGCTCAGGAGGTTTGTTGGCAACATTATCCTTTTCTTAGACAACAAACTATCCCCGTTCACCTGACCAAAAATTAGAATTCACTAAGTTATGGACATTTCAGTTCCCAAAATATAAATATCCCGGCAAAGATAGCACCCTTTTGCATTTAAGCAACCTTAAATTGACAAAAATTATCAAAGACGCATAAAAAAGTACAATTTCAGCAGACTTCGGGGTTCACCGAGGTGGGGCATTACGACATCATCTGTGATACCCCCAGTCATCAGATCCTGGCGACGCCACTGACCGCTTTAGTGACAGAAGAAGAGAGGGAAGACGAGAGAAGCTGCAGGCGCAAAGACTCGGGCGCAGAAGAAGATGGTGAGTGCCTTAGTGTTTAGAAACGCAAGACAGTACTATGTGAAACCTGAGCAGTTGTAATCTGATCACCCACATGTGACGCCGGCTTTTTTTTATCGACGTACGCTCACCGGTGGCAGGCCAGACATCGGCCAGGCACCAGCCGATGTTTGGCCGATTTCCGGCCGAGCGCCGGGTAGTCAGCTAATCGCCGTACGGAGCCCGGCCTTCGTCTGCACGGCGCCAGACCGGCGCCCGGCAGATATGTAGACTGATTAATGTAAACCAAAAATGATCCGGCGTCCGGACGATGTGTCAGATGCCCGGCCGGAAATAGGCGGGACATCAGCCGATTCGTAGGCGATGACATTCCGATGCCCAACGTCGGGACTGATTTTAACTGCGAGCTAAAATGAATCCGGCGCCCGTCCGATTCACAAAAGTTACCCTGCAACCGGCAGGTGACCTGCCGGCGTCCGACCGATAGTGCCTAGAAATACGCCGGGAACTAATCGTAAACCCATCGGGACTCAATTGTGACTGGGGTAATTATGTAGTGACAAAGGAAGGATCCCAATCGCTGTTCACAAACGCATTACATAAAAAAGGGCAATTTACGCAAACATGGTGCCCCCCATCACCAAAGTGTGGAGGCGCTACTGCTAAGACGTACCATAAAACAGCTCCCTACTCAAATCATGGAG
This sequence comes from Holothuria glaberrima, assembly GCA_009936505.3. Classification (NCBI taxonomy): domain Eukaryota; kingdom Metazoa; phylum Echinodermata; class Holothuroidea; order Aspidochirotida; family Holothuriidae; genus Holothuria; species Holothuria glaberrima. The sequence continues at coordinate 2,486 of WURT03079727.1, read as the reverse complement.
CTACTTCCTAGACAAAGTATTAACTCAATGTTCAAACTGATGTGGATGTAGACATCTGCAGGGTATCAATTGACTGTATAGCCTACAGCCTACGCCGAGGGTCTGGGATTGCTAGGTGTTTAATCACTTCTGTTGAGGGCAGTTTTCATGAAGTACATATCATGGCAAATTTTTGGTCTTCTTTGAAAACTGATCAATTGTTCGGAATGGCTAAATGCAGTGCAAAACCAAGGGAGTACAGCTCCCTATTTGTGAATAAAGAGAAACGCGCTAAAAAGCTTGAGGTCCGAAAGCAAATTCGGTGGGAGAATTGGTCGACAATATTTTACACATATAGCACATTTCAAACATCTGGAGGTAGGGATTCTTTTGCTTATTCGTTCATGTTTATTGGAGTTTGTGCTTCTACACTGTATATCACTTGCTTCAATTTGACCCAAAAATTGGGTCAGGAGGAAACCGACTAATTTTGTTGGGTCAAATAATGATCCAAATTAGACTCCATTCGACCCAAATTGAGACAAAATTTGACCCAAAATGTCGGTTCAGTTCCCTCCTGACCCACGTGTTTTAGAGTGTACCGTTTTGATGTCGGCTTCACTTGAAAACATAAGTCCTGCACAAGGACGTGCCGTCAAAGGCCCTCCTACTATGGCAAGCTAAATACTCAATAATGCGAAAAACATGGATTATCGACCGAAAAACCATGTTTATCGACCGAAAAACTTAGATTTTCGGTCGATAATCCATGTTTTTCGCTGAAAAACCATATTTTCGGCCGATAATCTAAGATTATCGCCGATAAACTTGGATTATCACCGATAAACCATGTTTATCGGTCGATAAGCATGGTTTATCGACCGATGAACACGGTTTATCGCCGATAAACTTGGATTGTCGCCGGTAAAATATGCTTATTGCTAGAAAAACCTTGTTTATCGTCGGAAATCCATGTTTTTCGACCGATAAACACGGTTTATCAGTGATAATCCAAGTTTATCGACCGATGAACATAATATATCGGTGATAAACTTGGATTATCACCGATTAACATGGATTTTCAATTGAAAAACCTGGTTTATCAGTGAAAATCCAAGTTTATCGGCGATAAACCATGTTTATCGGTCGATAATCTAAGTTTATCACCGATAAACCATGTTTATCGGCCAATAATCCAAGTTTATCGACGATAAACCATGTTTATCGGTCGATAAAACATGTTTATCGAGGAGACGAAATTTCTAAGGAGACATTTCATGAAACTATCTAAGCGTAGCACCAATTGACGTGCATACAGAAGATACCCGGTCGTAGCCACCCTTTTTCATCTGTGCATGGGTGTCATCCTGGGACTGTGTACTGAGAGGAGGGGTTACATGTAAAGTCTGGCTAAGGTGTACAGTGGTGCTATCTTTTTCAAGCTTCGAACTGGTTGTATCTTTAGAAATGGTCATTAGCTAGTGACATTTTTCTATTTTTGGCTAGGTGTTAAGCAGGAGTTGTTGTCTAAGAGTAGGGAAAACATCCCAAGTCCTTAAGAAATTGTGAAGAAAGGCTGAAGCGGCTTAGATGCAAAATTTTGCCAACCTTAGTGAAGTTTGGAAAAGTGTTGAATTGATTTTATATTTAGGAATACACATGATTTAGCGATTTTTTACCAATTTTGATTTTTATGACGTCAACCGAAGCACACAAGTGGGCGGGAAATAGACTTTCTAGATGTTTTAGACCAGGCTGAGTTCAACGGATGAAGTTTTAGCCCGAACTGACGTTATGGCGGCCATTTTGATTTGTCATAACCATACAGAAGACACCCAAAAATAAATATTTCAGGTGTCGAGTATGTCATGAGTAATTGAATGGTGCAAATAACAGCCCTCTCCGACCTTGTTTGGTTAAGTTATGGCACTTTAAAAATATGGCAGCTATCTTGGATTTTTTTCAATACCGTCTGATGTGAATCATCACGTTGTTAGACATTGGGCAGAAAGTTGTTGTATGCACTTTGGACCAACTTTCATATTTGTTGCATTTTGGGCAGAAAGTTGATACATTTTGAACCAAGTTGTTTCATTTTGGTCAGTTGTTACAAAATGGGTCGTAACAGTGACCCCATTTCGGATGTAAAGCAATTATAACGCAAACATTGCAAATAATTTACAACTTCATAGTTATAAGGTAGCTCCCATCCATAACTCCGACTGTCCGATCAGTGGCCCCGAAGATTGAAGAATTTCGTTTCACACAGCTATAGTATCTTTCTCCCAACTTTCCAAGTTATCTAATAGCCCATAGGTAGCGTAGACAAGGGCGTAGGAAGCGGGGGAGGGGGCTGGGGGAGACAGCCCCAGAGAAATTTGTGAGGGGGCTGAAGTATGCTTTAGCCCCCCTCCCCACTTTTCAAGCACTAAAACCCGTTATTCGTCTCTTCTGTGAGAAATGTCAAAAATTTGCAGTAATTTACCTTAGAATTTGTCCAAAATAAT